>VXBH01007004.1:369849-380349 GCA_013400035.1 Rynchops niger | reverse complement strand
CTGTGAGGGTGGCAGAGCCCTGGCACAGGCTGCCCAGAGAGGTGGGGGAGTCTCCGTCTCTGGAGACATTCCAAACCCGCCTGGACGCGTTCCTGTGCCACCTGCTGTGGGTGACCCTGCTCTGGCAGGGGGTTGGACTGGGTGATCTCCAGAGGTCCCTTCCAACCCTATGATTCTATGACTGCCAGAAGTCATTTGGGATTCTCTCTCCACTTACATAGCTTTGTAATATAGCCATGGCAGGAACAAAGCACACGGGATTTGGGTTAAATGCCAAGTTCAGCTTCCAGCTTTGCCTTTTGTTGACATTGATCCATAGATATCTTCTTGATGTTCTTTTTAAAGTACCATTTACTTAAAATAGTCATTGTGATTAAATATATTGTCCTGGCCTTGTTATAGATCATCCTGCAGATAACTAATTTACCTAAAGAGGTTGGATTTCTAGGGGTGATTTTTGGTGTTGGGAGTTGTTTTTGCTTTTGGGGTTTTTTCCCCCCTTTTTTTTTTTTTTCAAGAACAGGGTTATTATTGCTGTAGAATGTGTAAGAGCTCACTTGGTTTTGTTTGTTTATTTTTTGCCAGGGACATTCCAGTTGTCAGGTCCAACAAATTCCCACGCTGTGATTTGAGATTAAGATTTGATGTTAATATGCACATATTTGACCATTAGTGTAGAGACATTTTTGCCTAGTCTGTGTAAATCACCTTCTTGACCACTTTCCAGAGAAGTAATCGTTGGCCAATCTGGTTTCCCCTGAATTTTAAATTATATTGGCATCAGCCTTTCTATTCTTGTTTGATCACGCTCGGTGTATAGTTTAATGCATATCATGTAGTTCAATGACCATTGAAATTACTGTGTGCCTTGTATTGGTTTGGTTACTTCAGAAATTAGAATGTGCTGTTTCACTTTAGAAGCTAGAAGTGTTGGATTGACGGGTACCAAAATTTCTGTCTTGTTCTGGGTATGTCTTTTTAAAATTGCCAAACATTTTCAGAACGTAGTGGTGAATGATATCTTACTGTGTGTAAACACTTAGATGTACAGGATTTTTTAATACAGTTTGTTAATATTTTGTTCTGTTTTCCTTTGGAAGATCTCAAAGTTCTTGACAGTAATAATAATGTATAATTAGCAATAGTAAGTAATAAACAATCAAATAAATATTGTACCCCTGAATCCTTTACAGTTATTAATAGTATCACACTAATGAATCTGAGCAGAGTGGTAAATAGATATACGTTGGGTTTTTGTTGAATTGGGGATTTGCAAGATTGCTTTAATGAATTCAGTCTCTTGCGAATTTTCAGGAGAATTGAGAAGTTTACAGTTACATTGTTTTCTTTTCTCACTTTAACTTTATGTTCTTTAAGTCACTGTCGTAATTATGGGGAGGTCAAGTAAATGAGTGGTATGCCAGTGCAAGTTGGTGTAGCTTTACTCTTAGCACACGTCGATCGTTGTTGGCAGCTGTCAGAAATTTTTTGTAGTTGTATTGCTTTAGAGTTTGACTAAAGTTATGTTTTGTATACTGAGTTATCAATGATGATTAAATTTAGGTAATTGGAGTCATTTTATCAGCCTGTGGTTTGACAAGAAACTTCTCAAACTTAATGTCAACTTAATGTCAACTACTTGTTCCAGAAGAAACACTTTACTTTTCTCAAAGACAAAGTGTGACTTAACTCTTTAATGTAATGTTGTGTATTATCCTTAATTTAAAAAAAAAAAAAAAAGTCTGTATTTTTAAAGAATTGCGAGAGCAGTTTGAAGGCAAATGTCACAATAACTGATCCATGCTGTAGTTGTAGTTTAGGTTCCTCTTGCCATTTGAAAAACACAGTAGTAATTGAGGTCGTATTTGTAGTTGTTCATAGAGGTTTGCATTGTGTTGACTAAGACTTTCTAGGAATAGGAGAAAATTGTTTCATTTTAAAATTTAGTGGTCAGAATATAGGGAACCAACATGAATGAGCACACTTCCAACCAGCGGTAGAATAATACACCATTTTGCATTAGATTTAAACAGATTTATTTCTTGGTGACTTAAGCTAGAGGTTAACAAAGAAAATTTGAAACATTTACTTACTGTAGGAGACAGAAAATTATTGAACAGATTTTAAAGGAAGTATAATTAGCCCAGTTAATCTAAGGCAATACCTTATTCTGCTCAATAAGCTCTGAGGGGAAAGTTATTCAAACAAGTTTGCATACGTAACTCAAAATCTAATTTTGTGATTAAGTTATATAGGTTTATAGATACTTGAAGTTTCATCAATACAGGTCCTGTGCTATCTAATTATATGTACAAGAGAATTCTGTAAGGAAGATAAATAATAGCCTGTAGTAAATTCATATTAATATAGTAAATACTTTGGGTGATTGATATCTCAGGTTTCCTTTTTCTGTTTCCTCTTAGCCCTTTAACACTTCTGAAGAGTCAGTGCCACTTTCTCAACTGTCACACATAAGATGGGATTTTTGTGAGAACTGAACCAAGTGAGGGGCCACATTTTTAAAAAGGGATTTCCTTCCTCCATTTCTGTATTTCCTGTCAAATCGGTGCGAGCAGAATGCACAGTCTTTTGTTCATATCTACATCTACTTAATAAAAATGTATTTAGCTTCTGCTCTGCACGTAGCTTTGTGACTATGTACTCAGCACTGGTGACTAAGATCACTGTGACTGTCAAGAAAGTAATGGAACTTCTTCTAAATGCCCTCTCCATGCTTAGTCTTGAGCTACGTTTTCAGTTCATTTTTAAAAGTTAACAGGACTTAGAATTGCTTAACCAGATTAAACCAAAATTGAATAAAATTTATTTTTAGTTAAAATGGTGTTGTAACAAAAGTAGTAGTTTGTGCTTTTTTGTGTAGTAAATTTTTGCTTGTTTCACAGCATTTAATATCTTTTCCACATAATAGTTGTATTGATGTTTGTGCAAAAGCCGCACGTGAAATAAAAGCACGATAAAGATGATCAGCTCTGTCTACAGACGAAAGTAGTATTTTTGCCCTCTGCTCTATTATTACTTAAATATTAGACTTGTTTACTGCAGTTGAACTGCAGGCAGTAAAATGAAATTATGAAATGGTAACCTGAAATCATGTTGAGGAATCACTTGAATTTTGGCCTTACAATGAACAGGGATGGACAACTAAGCTGTTCAGTCAGTTCTGTCTCACTGACTTGAGTGCTCTCACACAGCATATCATGTTTGAGAATGAAACGCTGTCTGCAGCGAGTGCATGGGAAAATAATATTTGATCTTTGAGCGGCTATAAATATTTTTTCTGAGCAGAAAATATGTACTTGAGGACAAATTGCAACTTTCTTACAACACTATTGGCAGGAAACAGTTTATTGAAATGTTAGCTTGCACACTTGCATGAAATACAGTACCTGTGACAATAAAGAACTGTGTTACATTTTGTAGAGGCAATCATGTAATACTTCAAGGGTCATTTTAATGGTACAGTGCAAATGGAATTTACGAATGTGGCATCTATGTGTTTCTATCAGTACTGAAATGGAGGTGAAATAACATGAAAGTAAATAGATTACTTGCGACATGTATTGGGAAGAAATTTTTCCCTATGAGGGTGGTGAGCCCCTGGCCCAGGTTGCCCAGAGAAGCTGTGGCTGCCCCATCCCTGGAGGGGTTCAAGGCCAGGTTGGCCGGGGCTTGGAGCAACCTGGGCTGGTGGGAGGTGTCCCTGCCCAGGGCAGGGGGGTGGGACTCGATGATCTTTAAGGTCCCTTCTGACCAACACCATTCTATGATTCCTTTTATGGGAAAAATACATGGAACTACTCTGCTTATATTTTGTTTCTGGAAAGCAGTGTTTCAAAAAAATACCGCATGTATAGGCAGAAAATTTTAGAGCACAATGAAAGCTAAATTAAAAAGAGTTTTGAAATCCTTTAAAGAAAAGATAATTAGGTGTCAGGAAGACATTTTTCGCTATGGGGGTGGTGAGGCACTGGCACAGGTTGCCCAGGTAAGTTGCTGAAACCCCATCCCTGGAGGTGTTCAGGGCCAGGCTGGATGAGGCTTCGAGCAACCTGGTCTAGTGGGTGGTGTCTAGGTTGGAACTAGATGGTCTCTAAGGTCCCTGGAAACCTAAACCATTCTATGATTCTACGATCATGGCTGTTTCATTGTTTATATTTAATCAGGTGAACAAATGTATCTGCTAAGTTAAATTTTTCAATATCAGCTTTTGGGCGCAGAGACATTGATGTCCCTAGTTCACTCTGTGACTCCTATGGTATGTCATACTGATTCCTTAGAAGGCAGGAACAAAGGGATAATATAGTTGTACCTTGAGATTCTGAGAGGAAAATGGGCCGCTAAAAGCTACTTTAGGATACTACAGTTACACTGATGCCTTTCAGAATCAAAGCAACTGAGACTGCTAACTTGCAGGTTCAGCAATTTAGTAGTTTTATTTTGCATCAAAGCTGTTAAAATATTTAATTTTAAAATATCTAACAGAAAATAGAAAATATTTTTAACTGTAAAGAATTTTTAGAAATTGTTTTGTTCCGTAAAGCTTCTGCTGTTTTTCGCATTCATTTTTTGTTGTTCTACCACTATATTTTCCTTCTGTCTTTTCAAGTTGTTTTATTCTGTTACAGTGTTTTGTCTTTTTCAGAACGTTGTCTTTTTAGGAACCTGAGATCACAAAACTTCACTATAAAAGGTTACTGCTAGTGAATACATTAGTTTATATGTGAATATAAACTAGCCAAAAATATTTGGAAACAAACAAACAAACACCAAAAAACCCCAAACAATAAGAAAGTAGTGACTGCATAATAACTTTGGGAGGGAAAAAAGTTTATTTCAAAACAAACAAAAAACTTTTTTTTTCTACAGAGCAAAGATATAATGCAGTAATTTACAGCTGTGGAAATACGAGCTGTAACTGGAAGTAACATGGTATGGGAGATTTGGGTACACGTTGGTTTATACCTGTGAAGGCTTCTTTGAATTGAGCAGGAAATGTATTTTACAGAGAAATGTAATATTCATCAATAAGGAGATACTGTAGTCAGAGAAGGCAAACATCAAATTATCCCTGGCATTTGAAATAAATTTCAAAACATTGGATGATTGAAAGGGAAACTTTCCATTTAAATCAGTTTTCTGTAATGATACAGATAATATTATTCTTACTTTCTGCAGAATTTTAATAGCTATATTTGGCAATAATCTCGATTATATTTGTGGAGCTGTTGTTCTTAAGTATTTACTTTGAAAAACAATCCTAAGTAGCATTTTTCAAAAATATGTGTAGCAGATTATGTTTATCACTGACTTAGAATTTAAGACATGGCCTTAAATATAATATTCTGAAATTATGCTGCTACTCTACCCTTCTTTAACAAGAAATTATTTTTTAAAGTATTGCCTCATTTTCTTTTTTGTTTAAAGTTTCCTTTGCTTCTGATCTTCCAGACTTAAATTGCCCTTGAATTTCAAGGGGTTTAGCCTAAACATTAACTAGCTCCTCAACTCTGTTATTTCACCAAAATTATTTATTTGGCGTGCTCATCTCAGGTGACGTGAATTCAGTTGTGCCATTTACCTCAGTGGGGGTGCAAAGCTTCTTACGAGAGGTGGTTCAGGAATCATTTTGGGCCAAGGACTCCATTGGGAGTTTTGAATGAATATTCTCATACAATGTGCTCTTGTGTGCAAAATAAAATGCGGTTCTCATGGGTGTGTGTAATAGCCTTCTGAAGCTGAATACAGCAGTTACGGTAGTCAGCATGAACATAATAAACATTGCAAATACATAAGCAGGTTATTAAGTAAATTAAATACCAGTGTTTACATCTCTAAGGAGCGCTGCAAATAGATTACAGTTCATTTGTCTCTGTTCTGTAATCCAAGAAATGAACCGATATGTGTTACAAGGATTTCCATACATTCAGAATTCTAGGACTTACAGAGCTTATCTCTTTCTCCACTCTGTACTATAAACAGGATAAATTAAGGATCTTGAGAAGAACTGATGAATAGCTGGAATGCAGCTAGACAGAAAAGAACCTGCAGGTCCTGGTAGACAAGAGAGGTGGGATTGTTTATTCTTGAGCAGAGAAGGCTTGTGGGGATCTTATCAATGTGTGTAAATACTTGGTGGGAGCGCGGAAGAAGATGGAGCCAGTTTCTTCTCCAGTGGTATTCAGGGAATGGAGGAGGGGCAACAGGCACAAACTGCAATACGGGAAATTCCCCTTAAGCCTAAGAAAAGCTATTTTATGGTGTGGGTGGTCAAGCACTGGAAGAGGTTGCCCAGAAAGATTTTGGCATGTGCTCGGAGATGCTCAAAACCTAACTGAACAGTGTCCTGGGCATCCTGCTCTAGTTGACTCTGCTTTGAGCACGTGCCTTGTCTTTCAGCGAACTCCACAGATCCCTTCCAAACTCAATTATTCTGTAGTTCTGACATTGCCCAGTCTGGTCTGTTTGTCCAGGGGCCACGAGCAGCCTTCATATGATATCTGGACAATGCCCCCTGTTTGTTTCAGTCTTCTCTGGTAATTTTATATGAGACTATTATCTTTTCCAATGGGGATTATTTTCATAAGTCTTGTAGATGATGGCATATTTGCAGTTCAGAGATCCAATATGGAAACTTGCTAATTTCTCTGAGGAGAAGCTTAACAGATGGCAGTCAAAAGAGAACGTAAGGGATTGTTTTGTTGTTTGTTTTGGGTGGTGGTTTTTTTTTGTGTGACTGAAATGCTGTTATCTACAGTTACAAACGAAGAACTTCAGAAATATTTTGCTGATGAGAAAAGCACTGTGGCAAGGGGGAGCTACAGAGCTACGCAGAATGAGAAGAGAAAGCAGTCCAGGATTTGATGTTCATTCACCTAGTGTAGAGACAAAAAGGAGAAAAAAATATAACCAGTTCTGTACCCTAATACCGGACTGCAACTTGCATAGAATTGTTACTTTAAATCAGAGTATTCATACAGAATAAAAGTAAATACCTCATACACCAGTCCAGGAATGTTCCAAAATATCAGCTGAACAGTAATCGTTATTGAGGTCTGAGTCAACAGAGCACATGTAAAGCAGCATTTTTTACATATGAACCGACAGGGGACATACTGTTGGTTTGCTACAACCCTTGCAGGAAAGAACCAAAAATATGTGCAGAAAGCTGATTCAGTGTATGTGCAGTGATTCAGTATTTAAAATAGTCCTTGATCTGACAAGGGGATTCTGGTTGCTTTTGACTCTGATTATCTAGTTGTATGTAGGCGTTTGTCCATTAGGGTCCGACCTGTGATTAACATTTCATTTCTGATCAGTCATTCCTCAACTATTGAATGATTATGATAAATTTACCAGTTAGTTCTTATATAAACCAGACTCTAAAACAGTAACTTTTTTTTTCCTATGTGAGGATTGTATTATCAGGCTCTGATTTTTCAAATTTAAAGTGAGGTGATGCTCCCTTACAAATCAAAACACAAGCAATTTGTTTTAAAAATAAGACCCCTAGAGAAAATGGAAACCATGAAGTTTTTTTTGTTTGTTTTTTTTTCTTTAAAGCTGTAAGTAGCTTTTGAATTGATGTGCATATTTAAGTGTCATTCTGCACCAGGGAACAGTGACTTTGTGTCCTAGTGGGCGAGATTATCCTCTGTAATTGTGGTTTGACCGTACAAGGCTTTGGGAGAAATTGGAGGAATTCCTGCCACCCCATCAACATCCTTGTCCCAGATTACCTCCTGCTCTGCTGATTTACCTGTTAAG
Source organism: Rynchops niger (assembly GCA_013400035.1). Classification (NCBI taxonomy): domain Eukaryota; kingdom Metazoa; phylum Chordata; class Aves; order Charadriiformes; family Laridae; genus Rynchops; species Rynchops niger. The sequence continues at coordinate 372,564 of VXBH01007004.1, read as the reverse complement.
AGCACTGCCATGACATGGGTTGGGGAACTGATGTAGCTTTAGAGAACTTCAAGAAAGTTTGCTGATCTGGTTCATAGTGTGGCCACTGAAACAATTGTGTTGGCACAAGTAATGGCACTGCAGGGTGGGTAGAGGGTCTGGGAGAAGGGGGAGACTTCGGACCCTTGGATGACCCCGTATGTCATCAAACTGAAGCCAGAATGTGATTTTCCATGGTTTCAAACAAATATGGAAGAATAAATCAGAGAGGTATATTATTATAAGAAAAGCATGGTGTACCCCACATAACATATGCAATTTTATTTCATGTTGTCCACCAAATATATACAGACAGCACGTGATTCTGAGTCATGGCAGTGTTCACTACATGCTATAAACAAAATAATTGGTATCCTAAACCTGTCACTTTCAGTGTTTTCTTAGAGATTTTCTATTTCCATTCCATTCCTTGTAGAGTGTTATGGGGCTTTTATTATTTTTAATAACAATAAATCTCATTATTGCGGGTAAACAGGACTCCATGCTTGTTCATAACCAGAACAATGATGGCATATGTAACCTGATGTATATTCTGGCTGCTGCAAACATATTTCACCTAAAGCAGGACAGTTATTTTGTTATTTGTAGTCTTGATCATCACTGAAGGGAAGGAAATCTGTATCCATGACTCATTTTTGTTTGTTTTGTCTATAGTGGCTATCACCAGTGTAGAAAAACAAGGTTTGCTTCTTGAGGGAACAAACTATAAGACCAACCCATTAACTCTTGAATGTGCCCAAAGTTGCTTATTTCTTGAAGTGATTTACAGGAAACATAATTCATACAGGAGGTGCTTTGTGCCGTATCTGTTAGTGTGACTTAATGGTCCCACTGTTGAGCAGGATGCTCATGCTCGGTGGGTAACTGGATCCTCTTTGCAGGAGGGAGAGAAGTCTTTGGCTCTGTTGTGCAAACAAAAAGTAAACTGTCCGATACTAGCTATTCCCTATTCTCATCTTCTTCAGAAAGCATGGGAGAGATAATAAGCAGCCAATTATTATAACTGACCATCAACTGGAGAAAAGCTGCTTGCCCACTCAGAATAGGAGAGCTGCTGCATTATCATCATTGCTGTTTTTCTCACTGTGGGCTGCTACCAGAGAGGAGAAGGAAACCAGTATCAGAAACGATGTAAGTCTGACTGGAATATGGCACTGCAGATGGGAAAAAGGAGTTATAAAATCTGAGTATTGTAACTTCCTTTTTTTAAAAGAAATGTCATTTACTTACCTTCGAGGTAAAAAGCATTATGGAAGCAAATGTAAAGTGCTTATGTTCAAGAATAAATGTGTATCTGTGAACTATGTTATAAAATACAAAATATGGAATAGGTTTCGAATCACTTACATAGTACCTTACTCTTTTATAATTTGATGTTTTTAAAATTCTTTTTTTCAAAAACAATTTAATATTTAAATCCAAACTTGCAGAAGCAGAACGTGGGATTCAATGACATTTTTTGTGACCATTTCAACAGAACAGGTGGGAGTACCTTGACTTCCAGGGGGAAGAGGGTTCTAGGGCAAGAGTTATCAGGGTTTATTGAGACGGCTTTAAACTAGATNGATGTTTTTAAAATTCTTGTTTTCAAAAACAATTTAATATTTAAATCCAAACTTGCAGAAGCAGAACGTGGGATTCAATGACATTTTTTGTGACCATTTCAACAGAACAGGTGGGAGTACCTTGACTTCCAGGGGGAAGAGGGTTCTAGGGCAAGAGTTATCAGGGTTTATTGAGACGGCTTTAAACTAGATTGGAAGGGGGATGGGGATGGTACCGGGCTTGCTGGTGAGGTGCCAGGGCGTAGTTGCTCAGCGCTCGTGGGCCAGTGTGCCAGTATTTCAGAAACCCAGAAGGCACACCACATCTCAAGGATCAAAACTACACACACAACTCCCTCTCTGAAATGCTTATACACCAACGCACGCAGGATGGGGAATAAGCAGGGAAGAGCTGGAGATCTGTGTGCTGTTGCAGGGCCATGATCTCATTGCAATTACTGAGACGTGGTAGGACAGCTCACATGACTGGAATGCTGTCATGGATGGCTACGTTCTTTTCAGGAAAGACAGACCAGCGAGGTGTGGTGGTGGAATTGCACTCTATGTGAGAGAGCATTTGGAATGCATCGAGCTCTCACTAGGGGCGGATGAAGAGAGGGTTGAGAGTTTACGGGTAAGGATCAAGGGGCAGGCAAATATGAGGGACGCTGTTGTGGGTGTTTATTACAGGCCACCTGATCAGGATGGGGAAGCTGATGAGGCTTTCTACAGACAGCTGAAGGTAGCCTCGCAATCGCAGGCCTTGGTTCTCATGGGGGACTTCAATCACCCCGATATCTGCTGGGAAGACCACACAGCCAGGCATGCACAGTCCAGGAGGCTCCTCCAGGGCATTGATGATAACTTTTTGACACAGGTGGTACAATAGCCAACAAAGCGAGGAGCACTCCTGGACCTGGTACTGACAAACACAGAGGGACTGGTGGAGGACATTAAGGTTAGGGGCACCCTAGGTTGTAGTGATCATGAAATTAGAGTTCAGGATCATGCGTACCATGCACAAGACATCAAGAAGTACAATTACAACCTTGGATTTCAGGAGGGCTAACTTTGACCTCTTCAAGAAACTGCTTGGAGAGATCCCGTGGGCTAGGGCTCTGGAAGGCAAAGG
>VXBH01007004.1:336284-369490 GCA_013400035.1 Rynchops niger | reverse complement strand
AAGGGGAAATCATGTCTGACTAATCTGATAGCCTTCTATGATGGCATGGCTGGATGGATAGATGAGGGGAGGGCGGTAGATGTGGTCTACCTTGACTTAAGCAAAGCGTTCTACACGGTCTCCCACAGCATCCTCATCGGGAAGCTTAGGAAGAGTGGGCTTGATGAATGGACAGTAAGGTGGATAGATAACTGGTTGAAAGACAGAGCTCAGAGGGTTGTGATTAGCGGCACAGAGTCTATTTGGAGGTCAGTGACAACTGGTGTTCCCCAGGGGTCAGTACTGGGTCCAGCCCTCTTCAATATATTAATCAATGACCTGGATGAGGGGATAGAGTGCACTCTCAGCAAGTTTACTGATGACACAAAGCTGATTCTATGAACAGGCCAAATTCATCCATAGCACAACCACAGTCCGGGCAGTAAACCACAGTAAACTTGAGCTAGGGCTGTACTTGACCCAGGGTATATAGGCAGATGGGGTGGAACCAAGTAGCGCTCAGACACAGACCAATGTATATTTTTTCAATGAAACTAATAACAAATTCCGTAATGTGTTTGGCACTTGAATTCAAAATGTTCTATTATAGTATTTCAGTTTTATAAAGCCACCTCTGTCAAGTTTAGTACATCAGTTTGATTTGGGTTCCTTCATGCCCACACACGTACATACACACTTCCCACTTCAAGAACATTGTAGACTTAATAGTCTGGGAAATATGTTTTCTGGGAGCAACAAATAGGTACATTTCAAACATAGACTTCCATAGGACTCATGAAGTAGTTTTTATCTCAGAAAAAGATTAAAAAAAAAAAAAGTCCAGGCATATGTCTGATATTTAAGATTTTGGATTATGCAGTAATTCCGAACATCAGAGCAATCACTTCAAGCAGTTTTACTGAATTCCATTTGATTAATACCTCTACATATTTTAGGAAAATATAGAATATCAGTTAACAATAAATTTGTCATAGAATTATTTTATCACATTATGCTTGAATCTCTAATTTGGTGCAAAGACTTAAAGTTCAAGTAAGAATCGCAGTATTTATTTTTGCAGTCCTTAATGATACTTATTATTGCATATAAGACTCCGATAACATGGTTGCAGCACTTGTAGTCAATTTTTTACGTAGCTCATGCTTCTGAATGTTTCCGTTGTTTTTAGCACTGATTATTCCCCCCCACACAGACACTTATGTTGTGAAGCACCTACGTTCTTAAATGTAATGAAGACGGAAGATGCTAAGCAGATGGTTTGGTATCAGGAATACCTCAAATAGGATCCAAAATTAAATACCAAAGTTTTGAAGGTGCTGGTTTGAATTCAGCATGCATGCAAAGAACAAAATGTGCAGAAACTGAAATTTATGATTATTGGGGGTGGGGTTAAAATAAGTTTATTTTTCAAGTATGGACAACTATTTATTTTTTGTCTTATAACCCAATACAACTTCTTTCAACCCTTTTGAATATCTACCATCACTGTCAAAAGGCTGGGCAGTAGTTTGTACATCCCACGGCCCAAACTGCTGTCAGTGGAGCCTGACTTTCAGTTCAGTAGTGAGACAAGCATCTGCTAAGACAGGAAGAACTGAGAATTACCTTGTCCTTTCTCCCCTGTTACATTCCATTGTTATGAGGACATGAGAATGTTTTAGCTATTTGTAATGTGTGGAAGAATTGCTCTTTCTTTTCCTTAGTGGTGACACTATCGTAGGATACGTAAAAGGGAAAAAAAATTACTTCCATGTCAATCGGTGTAGAAGTGTTATGTAATTTTGCTCTGTTTTGGCCACTTCTGCCACTTCACTTTTAATGATTAGCCACTGTAACAAGCTCTATGGAAAGGAGGATTCAAAACAGTGAGAGTGTTATGAGGAGGTTTTTGGTTTGCTTTTTTCTTTTATTCTTGCCATTTTATTAAATATTTTTAGAAGGGAACGGGGGATTAATGAGATGTTTTTGCGTTAGTGTGTTAAAGCAGTTTTGCTTTTACAAAGTAAATGTGTTGCTTTTTATTCTATTTATCTTAAAAAGAAGCAGGACTGACAGTATTTTTAAAGTACCTTAAGTAGGCATTAAGACAAGAGTGATTTGCGCTAAGCCAGGGGAGTGACATTTTTCTTCTCTTTCATATTGGTTAAGCACATTTCGTTGCGGGGGGCAAGATGACAGCAGGTTCTAGAGGTTTATTTTCTTCTTATATCAACTATACAATTTCTGGTTTTATTTTTAAGGCCGACAGAAATATGTTTAAAGAGGCAGTCTTGGGTAATATATACCCAGATTTCATCCACTCCGTTGACAAAATGTGATGTAAACAGAATACTGTGAATGTACTTCGTAAAGCAAAACAATATCTCTATAGTGTTATATATTTTTATATATACATCGATGAATATATGGTCTTGTTAACTCTTGGGAGTTTATCACAGATGGTGGGATATCTTTGTTTTTATTCTAAACTCTTTTTGTTAACTCTTGATGTCATTAGTATGTGGAATTTTTTTAAAAGTGTTTTTAAAGAAGTCTCTTTATCCATCACCAATGCAAAGAAAAAGTTGAAAATGTCTTTCACGTATTTTCCAAGTACTCTCAGTAACTTGTTTTCCTTCTAGGTGATCCTCACTGCCTTTAAGTTCTATGTTTTCTGTAAGCGTGTGTAAACCTTTTATAGGCACAGCCGCCTTTTTTAGCCATATCTCAAATCAGTACATAGTTCTAAGCATCCCTTGTCATTTGTGAATCATGCATGCTGAAACGCAAGCTGCCACAATGCTGTGGTCATCGGCAGAACGGCTCATCATCTCATGCTTCGTTGCCTGTAAAGCTGCTTTGAAAGCCCTGTCTTGGGGCTGCTGTTAAAATCCCTTGTTGCAGAATTTCAAAGTTAATTTTTTACAGAAGAGAAGCAAATGTCTTGTCTTTTCCTTCATATTACTACCAGTGGCTAGTGAAGCAATGTACTTCAAAACTGACATATGTTCCACACTGTAATTCTGCTGGATAATTCATAGAGAACTGAATGAAGACATAGCAGGAAACTGCTTGTTACCGCTTCAACTCCATAAGCATCTGCTCCAGGTTCTGCTCTTCTCTGGACTAACATTTTTCTATACCAGTTATTTTTCTTATCCTTGCTGATATTTTTACCTTCCACCTCTCAAGATACTAAGTCTAAAGCTACGGTGTTCTCCTTCCCATTAATGAAATCCATTCTGACTTCCATTTTAAGGACCCTAGGGTGATCAGCACCATTTTCTTTGCTTTAGAGAGATGGATGACATCATATGCAGAAAACACGTATCTGACTTTGAAAGTCCAAACACTGAGCAGATGTGGGGCTTTCACAGAATTTCCTGTTCATAAGTGCTTAGAGAACAGCACCAGGTTTTCTGCATCAACGTTCTCACTGTATCCATTTACAGCAAGAAGTGACAGTCAGTAGCAGTTTATTTTTCTTGCCATGTTCAAAGAGAAAATTTAAGAGGGAAAAAATATGTCAGTGACTTTGTGAGGTGTAGCAGTTGGGAGCATTTTATGTCACAGGTTAGACGGGATATGTATTCTAAGAATCTGCTTGAACCAACTCCTGCAATTTCATATGAGTCTGACTATACTCATACTAATAGTGCCATTGCAAAGTATGTAGGAAGTCAGTAAGATTTGTCTTGGGAAAAGTGTTATTTTGTGGAACTATTCACTGAAAGAGCAATGTGCGAAACCCGCAGCAACAAAAAAAAAAAAAAAACAAACTCAAATCTTGCTGTATAATGCACCAACGTGGCAGTGCAAGTCTTGGCTAGCAGTACGAATGGTGAAGGCTTAATTGAAGGCTGCTTTTTGAGTCAGAGGAGTCATGTCTGTCTTAAAAATGCTGCTCATGGACAGTACTGGAAGCAGCTCTAGCTGAAGATGTAACGAAATAGCTGCTGCTTAGCAGAATTATGATGATTAATAGTAGTGATGTGGTTTTAGTACCCAGAGCCACCAATCAGCTGGTGGAGTCTCCCTGTAGTAGGTCCCTTTCAGTCTGGGCATGTGGTTAGATGTAAGTCAGGAAAACCACAGATAAGCTGATTTTGCAGGGACGTTTAAAGAAATCATTGTGATTAGCTTCATGAGAACCAGGGAAGCCTACCAGCTGTTGAATGTATCAGCAAAGGGGAAGCTGTATACAAGTTCAAAGCACAGATAATATAAACGTCTATGATGTGTCAGTTTATACGCCTTTGTTTTTCTGGTGGTTAATACAAGATCGAGTGTTGACAAAGGGCAGTGCAGAGGAAATGCTGGGAACGTGTAAATGGCAGAATACCTCTTTCACAGAAATGCATTGAACTAACTGTTCACTTTAGGCAATTGAACGACAGAAACGTCTTATTTGACCAAACACACTTTGTTCTGTCTTTTATGCCTTAATTTTCCCTCATCCTGTGCTGTGAATTCCTGGTTGGAGTGTCTATTCTCAGCATAAAACTGTTTGTCAAATTTCTATTAAGCTTAAGGTGAAGAATTAATGAGCCATTCACTTCCGATATTTCAAAACTAATACTGCTCTATTATTAATGCCGCAGAAAGTCAAAGATGGGGGTATGTACAATTATGGTTCAGTGTTCAGTCAGGCTGCTTTTTTTCTGTATTTTGGTGGGTACATCATTAAAACAGTGTTTCAGGTCATAGAATGAATTATTTTAATGAATTTTATCAGTAAACTTTTTAGACAGTTTTATTTAGTAACGTTTTGTTTTATCAGATCCTGCCAGAGACTGACTTTAATAACCAGATAACGATGAAATACAATATTCTGTCCAACCTTTCTCTGAATCTGGAATATAAATAAAAATGAACAGAAATTTGATTCTTATGACACAAACGTTTTAGAGAAAAATAAATAAAAGCCTAACTGCATAATACTGAGGAAGCTGCGGGTAAACCAGTATTCTTTTGACTGGAGACGTATGCGGTTGTGACTAACTCTCTTCTGTTTCATGTGCTCTGATTTTTTTCAGCTTTGACAAAAGTTATTGAAGTGATGGTAAAATTGTACTTTAACTCAGAATTGAGTGGCATATGGTACACAAGTATTTCTGCTAAATTCTTCCAGTAAGAACTTTTCAGAAAGCTCACAGTGTGTTATCAATGCCAGTAAGTTAAGTGATAGAACACTACAAAACGCCAGGTTACGCGTGTGTATGCCAGACTGAGCAGTGTGGAAACTGGTGCTCAAGGTTTGTGCTTGTGTTGAAGAAGAAAACACAAAACGCAGTCATGGCGAAAGTAGAAATGTAGTCCCCACTTTCTATGAAGAAACTTTCTAAAGATTGCCTCTCCTTGTTCTCCTAAAATTAACTTAATACTTGATGAACATATTTTTCTTCCTGCATTCCAGTATGTTCTCTAGCGTCTTTCTTAAACTAATAGTGAGTTTAGGCCTGGCATGGTTAGAATCTTAGCCTTGTGTAGAGGAGGGAATTCTGTTTCTTGGAAGATTTTCATGCTATAAAACTGAACTTCCTTATAAGCAAAATCTCAAATTTAAGTAATTCTCGAAGCATTTGTTGTGCTCACGGATCCTGAAAACACTACGTGCTCCCTGGAGTTTGGCATCCAGCGTGGGAAGAGCAAGCAAAAATCTCGCAAAGTTCTTTCGATATGTTAGTTTCTTTATGAAGTTGCACCATACTGTTTTGCAATTGGTACAGCAGCAAGCCCATGTGTATGTAAAAACTGAGTGATTGTGCTTTAACTAGTAGCCCTGGAAGTCTCCAGATTTTTCACTGGTTTACTGGGGAGATCGGTCTTCAGTCTTCTACTTTTGAATCCTGATCGTGACACAGATAGCTTTCCTCAGTCTCCTAAACAAGCTACTCCTAAGGCAACTAAGAAATGGCTGGCAGAGGGAAAGCAACTCTTACTTTTTTTTCCTTAAAACATTTTTTAATATCCATTTCAATACTGCTTTTTTTGTAAATAGTTCAGGAAGTTCAGTTACCAGAGCACCACATAGAAATCAGGCCTGGAAAAGATGTCAAGAGGTCATCTAATCTAGCACCTTCCCTCAGGGAAGGGGTCAACCATATTTACATCACTCCTGACAGATGTTTGTTTAATCTTTTCTTTGAAAATATTTCAGTTGTAAAGATTTTACCACTTGCCTAGGCAAGTCTTTATGAATTCTGTTATTAGAAAGCTTTTCTTCCAGATACCTTACATTTTCCTCTCTATATTTTAACTCACTTTCTATATTTTAAATGTTTTTTAATTTTTTTTTTTCTTTTTAATCCCATACTTCAAACCCCATCTTATATTGTGAAATGATTCATTTTTAAATTTGGGAGGTTTTCTCATGTGGGTTGTTCTCAAAAGTGTGTCTTTCACAGTTTATTCAGGTGTGAAGCTCAAGTTGTGGGTAGATGGAGAAAGGAGAGATGCTTTTCATCTGCGAGGTTTGAGCTTCATTGCTTCTGTAATACAGTCTGCAGATTGACAAACAATAGACAGAAAATAATGTCTTAATATCTCTGAAGGACATTTTAGGATTCTGATTCCAGAAACAGACTCTCAAACCTTGAGCAAACTGATTTTTCCATCAATTTACTGAAGTAAATTTTCAACCCCCCGACTTCAGTAAGACAAAACTTATTCTAAATGATGATGTTTTGAACCAGTGTCACCTTTCCACTTAAAAGTTTGTGGAAAAATATTGTTGACAAAGTCAACACTGATAACATTTTCAATGTGTATTAAGGGTGAACAAAAAAAAAAAAAAAAGGATGCTTCTGCATTTTTTTATATTGCGGTTGAGTAACAACACTCCTGTTAGTAATTTTGTGGACATTTATTAGAAAGTGTGTTGCTGATTTCTGATAGCTTCTTCACTTTGTGGTTGTAGTCACACAGAATGTAAAGGCTGCCTTCTGGTTGTAAAAGAACTCCACGTCAACAGAAAATGTGGTATTTGTTTCATAGAGGTCTCGCAGAGACGCCTTGTATTCTGAATCTCTAGCTGGAAGCTGGGGAATGGTTCAGTATGGGCAGGTATACTGGAAGGCTTTTAGAGTTTTGCAGGTTGTTCTAGAGCTGTTTTCTGTCCCCTGCTATGGACTTCCTCTCCTTTTATGTGGTGAGCTTTTTGTCTGCAAGAATATTCTTGCTCTCCATAGGAAGAGATGATGCCTTTATTAGGCCAGCTGAAATAATTGAGAAAAACAGATGAGCATCTTGTCCTGAAGTGCTTCAGAGCGTTTCCATGTGCAGAGTTCGCTTTTTTTTTCCCCAGTTCTGTCAGTTGGTCTCCCAAAATATCTCATCTCATCACAAATCTTCCCATGCTTAAATGTTGGACTGTTTTCAGTTGAAGGAGATTTTAAAATATGCTGATATTGTGAGGTTTGTGCTGTGGCTTCTTAAGGTATTAAAGCTGTAAATGAAGTATTCTGATACTTTCTGATCTGTACCTTCTTCCACTTGACATGTCGGTTTAGTGCACTCTTATTCCAGACCTCTTTCAGCTGAGCCTTCAACCTTCTATCACAGAAATACCCCTGCATTTATAAAATAAATAGTCGCCTTAGCTGCTTTGAACCCACTTTGAGTCAATGAGATGATCAGATTATATTCTTTAAAAGAGGAAGGTGTGTATCATTTTCAGGCTTTTTTGGTATATGCAAGGAAGCACGTCTCATCAAGTTGCCAGTATGTCGTCAATGTGCAACCTCTGCGGTGTGTTTCTTGTCAAATTTTTCACAAAAGCTTGTTTGTGTGATAGCTCACCCCTTAAACAGTTTTAGTGTGAAGTAGCACAATTTCTGTAGAACTTAAACATTCTGGCATCCCTAGCAAAACGAACAGCCGTATGAGCGGTAACATCGTTCAGTGCAGACAGATACTAAGATGTAAATTCAGGCTGTTTAAATGTCTCCTCTTCCCTGTAATGCTGTGTTCAGTTCAGAATTTGAAAGTTATTGCTGATCAGTATTTCTGTTTTTCATTGATTCTTTTAACTACATACCAATTTGATTTGTTGTGTTTGTCACACACAATCTAATACCTGTTTGGACTCTTTGACAGTTTCTTTCTTGTGGAACTGTTCCCCAAATACTATGATACGTACATGTAATTTAGTGGCACATATTCTTGAAGTTGGTTTTTTTTTTTTCTTTTTTCCAGTCAGGTAAGTACAAAATAATGACTGCTTATCTAAATCAGTTGGTTTAAGCTGTATTGTAGATATTTGCTTATTTTGTTCTGTTGATGCAGAAGAGAAATCTTCTAATTTTCATTTACTAAATTGCTTTTCTCTTTTTAATTTAAGATGGAAGCTACAGACAAAATCGGCTGAACCTCACAACACTGTTAGTACAACCAATTTCTGCAGTGCTTGCCAAAAAACTTGTTTCTTCACCTGAGGACAGTGTCCAAAAAGATAGATGTATACCACTCCAAATGCCAGCTACAGGTAATGCTTGTTAAATAATCTTTTCTTCTAACTCTTAAATGTTCTTCAAGGATTCCATTTTCTATAACTGTAAATAACAAAGAGGTTTAACTGATTGTGATTGGTTTTTGCTTAGTAGCTTTCTAGTAGAGACTACGAACAATCTAAAAATTATGCTCCCAAAATTTGATAGATGGAAGTTTTGGTTAAAAGGAAAAAAAAAAAAAAGGTCTTTAGTGTAAGGCATTAGGCTGTAATTCTTAATATTGGCTGAAAACCCCCTCTGTCTAGATACCATCATGGGGAGATTTTTCTGTTAGTGCTGCAGTAGCGTTAGGCCTTGTTGTACTACTAAGAATATTATTTTAACACTAAGGTGCCAGTAGCGGTATTAAAATTATTCTGTGTCTATTTTCTGCCTCTGGCATAATAATACTATAATTCTAACCAGTGATACGTCTTTCTATGGTTCATAATTTGTATCTGCTATAGAATCAACAATGTATTGTTGTCTGAACCTTCAGGCACCTTTTCCTCCACTTTTCATGGAGGAAAACAGTCATCACGATAAGAACAAAATACCTTGAGTAGAGCTAGATGTAGAAAAAATGGTATATTTTATTATAATGCCTGTTTAAGTGAATTGATTTGAAGCAGTGGTCTTGGAACGGGGAACCAAATTAAGTTAACCACTGTATGCTGTGATGAGAACAGTAAAAGCAAATTTTAAGGGCAACCATTGTACCATTGCATATATGCTGTATCACTTGTTTATTGCTTTTGGAAAGTTACTCTGCAATAGGAATACAATACCAGAAGTCATAAAAAGGGCTGATTAATTTTATGACTTGTGTTAGCATTTGTAGATATGCATACTAAAAAGAAAGGGAGAAGGACCTCATGCTTCATGGCTTACGCTGTTGAGGTTAGGCAGGACTATTGCTCTTCATCAATGGCTGATATTTTAAAGATGAACTGATCTTCCCCACAACCAGTAGACGAAGACTACATAAACAGGAAAAGGTCATTTTGGAAGGAACAAGCGCTTTACCATTCCAGGTAGGATGCGTGAAGCTTGCTAGTGTTATAGGAATCGTCAACAGCTGAAGCGCCTGAAGGAAAGCATGAATTTGGGCTGGCAAATGATACTCATTTTAGCAAGATAAAAGGCTGCACTGTGTCTGTTTCTCAGACAGCTTTGTGTGGAGGCTGCAGGACAAAATGACCGGAAGGGTAGCTTATTCTGCTCTTTCTGTGACAGGTGTGGCATGTCTGTTTTAATTCCCTGAGAAGGCAGGAATTCTGTGGGGTGGAAAACTTATGGAAAGAAAGAATATTCCAAGCTAGCAGTCTACTCAGAGCCAGTCCATGTCCGGCTTACTCTGGGTGAACGCAACAGCTTGTGTTTGATTTCACGTAAAGCTTCTGAACCGCAGTAATCCATGTGGGATTTTTTTAAAAAATTCTTAATTTATTGCGCAAGTAGGGTCTACAATAAGAAGCCTTGCGTAATTCTATAACGCATTATGATGTATTTTGCCTTGAAATAATAGTGAAACTGTAGATGTGACGGAGCATACGGTGTGCGGAAGTGTTCAGTAGCAGCCTTAATGGAAGAGATAAGACTGGTCTCGTGATAAGAAATCTTGTATAACTAGTTAATAATAATAATAGCTAAACAGAAAATGCTGAACAGAGCAATGCATATGAGAACAGCAAAGGCTGAATTTGCAGTCTTCTGTTAATTTGGAGAAGCTTAAGAGAGATTTCACTTCTGACGTAGAACTCATCACTTATCTGCCAAAAGAGGTGAATGAGCAATTCAGATGATTGGTCGGCTTAAAATTTGTTAGAATAAATGATCATCATTCTCTCATCAGTATGTTTCAAAAAGCTGAACAGCAAATTCATCAGTAATGATTAAACATTTATATATAGTTTTCTCACATTGCCTCTTTTTTCCCTTAGCCTTGCAGTTTTCAAGAGACATAATGTGACAGAGGGAATGGAGGATAAGGAGAGAAATGTCTAAGATATATCGAATAGTGAGAATTGAAGTTAGTTATTGGTTTTGTGTTAGTTTAAGTTAGCAATTAGGTTTGCTTTTTGGTTAGAATTGTGCATTGTTGTTAATCCTCATTAATCTGAAATTCTGTGCTCCCATGAACTTTTTCCAAAAAACGGGCAATTAGGAGGCATTTAAGAGTAGAGTTTTGTAGAGAAGCTGTACACTTCTGAAGGTTTCTATTTTTACATAATATTACTAGGACATTTGCTAGAACACTGTGAAGATTGCTGTAAAACTAAAGCACTCCTGTAAACATAAATGAAGAAGGTCCAGCTGTGTTGCAGTAAACTTTCTTTGTTGTTTATCTGCCAGTTGGTAGCTTTCAGTCACGTGCAACTCATCCCTTTTCAATTAATCTCTTGAGTATTTAAAATAATTCTATCTAGTGGAATTTAATTTACAAAGTGTTCCTCGCCACTAATGACCATATACGTTGGTGTTAAATGGAAGTTTGGTAGCCTGGAAGTCTCATCGTCAAAACCACTAGAGCTAGAGATCTGATTTTTCTCTTTGCCTTTAAGTGTGAATTTTCATATTCATATGATCTGCATCTGAGAAGACAGAAAATGAGAAAGATCCAGGATTTCACTAGTGATCAGTCTCCAGCTGTCTATGGCAGAAGGGCAGACCTGAGGATTTCACGGATCAACTTGCACAATTGAATAGCTTTCAATGTCGTATGGTACATAAGGAAAAAGGTGCTATATTTTTCAGAGGATGAACGGAACCCCGAGGAATTTGAGTTCCCAGAGTTGTAGATAGGGAGATCCAAGGGATATTGCCTGAAAGTTTCTCAACTGAGATCCTCTCTAAAATTTAGGAGAAATTAGATAACGTGGTATATGAAGAAACGTGTTCACATGGCTAAGTAGACACTTAATAGGAAACAATAAGTAAAATAAAAATTGTTTTTAACAGTGAGGAGATGGAGATTGTCACCAACAGAGACAGATTTGTGCTGGGAAGTGTTCAAGTTATTCATAAATGGCTATGAATAAAGGTCCTTTTCCCTCCTTCCTTTTCAGCCACAGGATATTGTGCATGCTAAAAATTTACGTGAGTCAAGAATTTACACAAGTTTAAAAATTCACTGAGGAAAAAAAACAATCAAAAGAGTTTAAACACACAGACACCCCCTTCACCTCTCCTCCTTGGCTAATTAACTTCCGAGTCACTGGAGGGCGCAATAATGTCTTAGGAAAGATCACTGTGCATTCATCCTATTCTTATGTTCTTCTCCACATACATGTTGTTGGTCACTCTTGGAGATAAGGGCTGGACGGCCAGTTGGTCTGACCTGGCATGCCTGAGCAGTCTAATTCCAATTACAGGAAGTATAATGAAAGCAGTTATGCACTGATCTCACTTAAAGGCTTCCAAGTTTCTTTAGCCTACTGATATTTAAATCCAGCCCTATTTCTCTCTTTGTCTGGATCAACCAAGATCACTGAGGGTGCATTTTCAGAAAATATCAGTAGAGTTAGCATACACGAAGATGATCCCATTTCTGATGAGCTCTTAATGCCTTTTGCTGTGAAGTAGGTGTAGTTATTTATATCTTCACTTAAAAAATAGACACCCAATGTATGTATAGTTTGAGTAACTTCAGTGATGCCAAACACTAGGTAAATAATACAGCCAGGTATACAAAGACTCCCAGCATTCTGCTATAGCTAGTAAAATGACTCAGATCAAAATGCTTTTTAGGTAAAATCTTTTGATCTTTTGTAACCTTTTTTAGCCTACAGAATGCAGTTATTGATCAATACTGAATAATGTTAATAACTGCAATGTGAAACTTAATTGCTGCAAACAAATCCATATCCTCCACCAGAAAAGCTGAGAGTGGAAGAGATAAGCAGAAGTGGCTGTTACTGAAAAGGTTTGTAGCAGAACATAAAGAAGAATTTTTGTAAGACTTTGGATATCAGTTTTGTACAATTTGACATGTCAGATGGTCATTAAACTGAGTTCTATAGTCAACTCTGATCATGTGAAATTTGAATAATAAATTATACGAAAGGAAGAGTCCTTTAGTTTCCGTATTATATGATCATTGTCCAGGACAAATGAAGTTCTACACCAAGTGCTGCCCTAGTGCAAATCAAGCCTGTTTAGTTTTTAGTTGGAAGAAGGGCATGAAAAGACAAAAGATACATGCATCCTCCTATTAGGCTACAGCCTCGTGATGTTGTTATATGTGTTTCTCCTTCGTAGCTTGCTACCTGTCAGAGAAAAGAAAGAGTACCATACTTAATAAACTCTGGCTGTGCCGTCATATGCTATGATATCAATTAGCAAACAATCCCATAATTTCTAGGTATTTGCACTAGGCTAAACATAAATCCAAGAAAACAAATAGAGAAAGATGCCAGCATGTTGTGTGGTGGTGCATGTTACTGTGTCTGCCCAATTTGAATATGTTGTACATAATAGTAAAAATACAACGATGTTCTGCAGATATTGCTTACTGGCGTTTCGAAGAAGTACAGATGTGAAACAGGGAAGTCAGATGTAATACACATATCCTGTATATTAAAACTTACAAACATTTATACTAATAGTCTTGGATGTTCTTTTTCCGATTGCTTTAAATTCTCTTTTTAAATAGCAGTTCATGAAAAGAATTAAGCATAAACAGTATGAAGCATTTTTTTTATGTATGTTTGCTCTACTCCTACCTGAAGCCTGAAATGTTTTTCTACCAGAAATGTAACTGATCAAGATATATTTTCAGAATTCTGCTCTGTGCGTTACTTTCTGTGTGATGCTTTGGGTTTGATTGCTGTAAAGCAGGTAAAGAATCTCTCAAAAGTAGTGTGCGATGATGAAATTCAACTGTACAATATGAAGCATTCTCAAAATTCATAACTCTGATATTGAGTGTTACACATGTATTCTGTATTGCATTAAGCCATCCCACTTTATTCTAGATATCACTTATCTTCAAAAGCTTTTTGTCTGAATAGGTTTATTGTTGGATTCCATATTGTAGATCAAAAAGTTCATTCATTAAGCTCTTCAGACCAAGATTGGACTTGAGGACTTGGTACCATTGAATATCCATTTATAAAGGAGAATATATTTTTTGTCGGCAGCATAGTTGGTTAATCAGATAAAAATCAAGTAGGGAAAAAACCTGTGTTTACTAGATGTCAGAGACTGAATCTAGACGGTGTACTGCTTATATTGAAAACACTAAAGGCTTTTTGTTACAGGGATGTCTGTCTGGGAGTTTTGACGTACTCCCCCCGCACAAATAATTTTATAATTCAACAATACCATACATTGTCATAGATTCAGTATTGATTTTTCTGTATGCGATTTAATAGTGTTGTACAAGATTGTTTTCAGAGGTAATATATAAATTAGTAAGTTTACCTTATTTTATAAGTCTATTTGCTTTTGTAAGTATGTAAATTATGTTGCATGTATTATTTTTGGTATGTGACTTGTATTGTTACATAAATGCTTACGATGTTTACATTTCTTTGTTTAAAGTTCTCTGTTTAAACTTCATTGAAAACTGATTTAAAATATGGAGTAGATAAGGTTTTGCACTCAAATTGACATGATGAAATACTGAGAAATAACTAAAATATGTTTTTCACAGTCCAGTAAGATTTCAGAATCCCATTTACTTGGCAGTCTGATACGGTGGTAGTAGTAGTTTGGAATTTTACTCAGTTATTCTAGAAAATGTCAAATGAAAATGAAGCATTTGTTTCAAATAACAGCAAAATCTGCTGTTGCATATGTTTTAATGTATACTTATCACAATGGTGTTTTTAACAGGGTATTCCAAACATTACGTACCAGTCCATATTATTCCGTACAGTATCACCAATAGAATATAAGAAATCTATGACATACTTGATTATTCCGTATATGTAAATAGCTTAAGGTGGTCCTACATTGAGTGAAGTTAGCTGTTCCTGTATCAGCATGGTCTGGGGTATTTGATATTAATTTATAAGCCTCAGGTCTGGGGGCAAATAACTTTATGAAAACTCTAGCTTTCATTATCCAAAAAAGTTATTAGCCTTCAGGGGCGTCTGTAAAGCTTGGTGTAGTGTGTGCTCCATAAGTCAGCGGTTGAGTTATTAGAGCCTAATGTAAGGTTTTGAATGATGGGAACTCTGTTGAATGTTGAGGCCTGACTACCTGCGCTGAATTAGTGCCTCTGAAGTACTGTGGCCGTGGATTTTTGATGATGTTTGAAATCTTTACTTTAATTGTAATTTCAAACTGGTGTATTTTTATTCAGCTGTGGTTTAAGTTGATTTCAGCAGAAATTATATTCATCTTAAAAATTGGGTTACTTCAAGTTATTCAATACACCATATTCCTGCAGTCTTCTCAAATAACTTCTGGTTTTATAATCCAAGAACTACGTTATTGAAATGCATGAATTCAATTAGTACTTGATGCTTCTATACTGGAGTTAAACATGCATGTAGGGAAATTTTTGTATATGAGAGGCAAAATTCATGTCAAATGAGCCAATTTTCAAAGCTGAGTCCCTAATGATGCTATTTAAAATCCGGTACTCAAAGGAATGCTTAGAAAACTGGCTGATTATAGGTGTTTAGTATGATTAGGATTCAAGAATTTAACCAACATGTTTGAAAATCAAACTTATACTCCTCTATGTCGGTATGAGCTTGGGATAAGGTTAAAAGCAATAAAAGACATGAAATGTAAATAATTTTTCATGCTACAAGTGGTAGTTTTTGCACATCTGATGTTCTAAAATCAATCAAAATGGAATATAGGAATATATCAAAAAAGAAATAACCATGCATTTCTAAAAATAACTATGTAATTGTGAAAGGAGAAGGTAGTAATTTGGTATGAGACAATTTACAGATTTCAAGTCAAGAAATAAATAGATAAAAAATATTGACGATAATTATTTTTCTGTTCTAGTTCAGAAGTAGCTTTTGCCTTGCGTAAACTGTAAACTTTTCCCACATAATGTTAAGCTAAACGCTCCTCATAGTTTTCCAGAAAATACAGAAAAAAGAAAGTTGTCAAGGTCTTTAAAATAAGCATCAGGAAGAGAGTTTTGTTGTCAGAACTGTTTGAAAGGGATTACATTTCACTTCTGTATACTCCAAAGAGTATTTTCAGCCTTTTCATCTGGTGCACTAAGCCTTTAAACCCAAGTCGCTTTAAGCTGACGACTGTGTTACATGACTATTAACTCAAGTATCTGATTCCAGAATATGTATATTGCTAGAAGTTATTTTTCTATTTCTTTATTGTCCATTGAAGAGTGGGTAGTTGATTAAGGAAAAAGTTCAGTCAGTTGTCTTCATAAGGATTTATCTTCCTTTTGTATGAAATGGAGCATCAATATACATATATCTAAAGTGTTGTAGGGTTAGAAAAGGGAAGGAAATCAATTTTGGCTTGAAAATCTTTATTAAGCAGAGTAAATTGGCTCTAGAATGGTTGTAGCTGAGAAACCACAGCAAGAAGTAACTTGCATAGTATTAGATAAAACTTAAACTGCTTAATCAACGTGGATGCCATGAGCTGTTTTCTCATTGTTTTAAAAGACCAAAAAAAAAGAACATAGTTGACATTATAGCGCTGGGAATCCTTTGGATTAATATTTTTTTTAATAAAATATTCTTTAAAATTCTAGAATAATAACTGTAGACTTACAGAACACAATTCATGATCACGTGCTGTTAATAAACCTTACAGTACCTTACATCAGAAGGGCAAAGCTGATCACCACTCAAACCCCAACGTATGCGTGATAGATCAAAATATTAAGTTGCTGTGATTGATTTTTTTTTTTTTTAATTAATTATGCTTGACTTGCATTTTCTTGACTGTTGCGTTCTAACAAAACCAGAGTTGTCAAATAGAGGACGCATCTATTGATGAAAGAGAAGGTTTTGTCTGAGTAAAAAGTAGAATAAATATTGCTAGTACATTATTTTAACAATGAAGAAAGATTCTAGCGGTTGGCTTGCTTTTTTCAAATATCAATGAAACTAGTGAATGAAAATATATTGGATTTTGTTTTAAGAGAATTTTGAAGTAAATTTACCAGATGAAGTACCAGCAAATGAACCTTGAAGAACAGTATTGTAGAGATGTATTATTTTTATTTTTATATGTTGCAGTAAACTCCCCTCTTGCTTATTCCACATATCTCGGAAAACAAAGCCAGGAAACAGTTAGAAATACATCTGTGGGAGGATAATAGCTGGGAGATAGAGAGCAAAATGATCCGTGGAAAATTTTAATTTTAGTCTGTGACAGTTGGGATATGGACATTGAAGGAATTCTGGCTCAAAGATGCCTTTAAGACAGGTCTGAGGTGGGGCTGGTCCAGCATCTGGATGGAAGGAACCTCCCTGAAGGTCTGGGGTGATCCAGTGGTGATTGTCAGACAATTGCCAGCATTTAAGCTGGAGCAGTTCAAGATATTTTCACTTTTCTCAGAAGTTACGACCTTTCAGATGAGATGAATGTTAATACAGTCTATTATAATGCAAACGAAACATTTTAAAGGTATCAGCAGCTCCCCATAGTTGTTTTGTTTCCATTGCCACAAACTGCAGCAGTTAGAATGGTTATAATGTGTGTCCCACCTGGGGACAGAGGGAGTGACAGTAATTCTCAGCAAAGGACAGTTAATTTTTTTTTAATCTCTTTTAAATCAGATGTTTACTTTTCTCTGGCTTTATCCTATGTTAAAGTCTCAGCTGGCATAGCAATACTGGCACGTCCCTTATATACTGGCGGGTTGTGGAATTTTTCTGCCTTTGTATTTACACCATTTCCTCGGTTGATACCAGCTAAGCCAACAGAAGCTCTCTCCTCTTGGCATAAGTTCACAAGTATAACACCAAGGGCTATGCTGGCAAAGCGAGTAGTAATGCAGAGCTCTAGCTTTTCCCATCTGATTTAGCATAGGACAAAAACCTATAAAGATTAAGACAAATTTCCTTATCATTGAATTATGTAAATCCTACTCTTTTTAATTATAGTTTTTTTCTTTAGTATTCTGGCAGCATTTACAGGGTGAATTGAATGATCTTTTAACTCACAGAGTAGAGCTCTCCTTTGAGATTCCAGCTTTGAATCCCACTGCTAAGAAGGGAGTAAGAAAATAATGTAATATTTCATATTTTAATCTCTGGTTCCTATTCAAGTATCTTTATTTTTTCCTTTTTTTTTTTTTTACCTTTTTTTTAATGTGATTTATATCTGCGGGCTGTAGATTTCTTAGATGGATAAACAATTTTAAAATTCTCCTTTTTTTTCTTTTTATCTTTTAACAGGCAAAAAAATAATTAGTCTGAGTATTCAGTCAATCACAACTTACAAGACAATTTCTAATGTTATCGGATATTTAAAAGGAACTGTATTTCCTGGTGAGTAGCCCTTTATCATTTGCATCAGTTATTTGTTTCATGATGGCTGGGAGTCATCGCTGGGATCAGGATTCTGTTTTGCCAGATAATGCACTAATGCAGAGGAAGGAGAGCATCCTTGTTGTAGTCATTTTGCAGTTTGATATATGGCAAAACAGAAGAGAATGAGGTTACAGTAAGCATATTTTTACACAAGGAGGAATTACATGTAGACCATAGAGAATGTTCGTATTTTAAACCAAGTAACTGTGTTGGTGGTTTTAATTTCAGCATGTACTGTATTGCATGATTTGAATTAATATCCAAGTTATCTATGCAACTTTAGAAAAGGCTTTACTTTTTTTTCTAATGTTAGCAAAATTTTGAGATAAATAAAATTCTGTGCTTTGAGTCCAGAACTTCCCTCATAATTTACGTCTCACTGAAACCAAGGTGTAGGGGAGCATAATCTGGCTTAGTTAAGAATCTAATATCAAATGTGATTATGGAATACAAAAATCTGTGACTAAGTTCTTAATCACACTTGCTGCAGCCTTATTTTGTGTTAGAATCATGCCTTTAAGCTAGTTCTGTTCAAGTCTATGAATAATAATTACTCTTCTGTATGTTTAAGAATGAAACAATAAGATTCTAAGTGCAACTGTGATGGAAACTACAAACCCCCTTCCTCCTTTGATGCTGTATGTAGATAATGTGATAATCAGGACAAGATCATTCGGGGGATATTCTGTCTTCAACTGAACGTATCTAAAAGAGTTGAAGCGTTTCTGCAACACGGATGAACACTGTTGCTGGTTACTTACGCACTGCAAAGTCCAATTCCTAATGCACAGATGGCATCATCGCCAAAACATCATCACATTTGCCTTGATAATGCTCTTTTATTAGGTTCAGAAGAAAGGGTGCAAGTTTATCTACGGTCCCTTAGGAGGTGGGCTAGTCATTTTGTCTTTTTGTCATGGAATGAAGGAGGTGGAGAAATTTTTAAGTTTGTTCCCGCTAGTAAAATAATGACTCGGGTTTGCGTGTGCTGAATGCTGTACTTTTCACCAGAACCATTTTTTTTTTTTAAACACCACAGAAAACAATTAGCACAGTGACTTTAATTTCCTTCAAGAATTTGAAGTTACTAGTCTACTGTTGCTGATGTTTTGCAAATAGCTGTCACGGAATTTGAAAGGTAGAAACTGCCATGTTTAGACATATTGTCTACTGGATTGCGAAACAGAAGCAAGATAAATAATAAAAAGCATGCATCAGTTTCTGTTTAATGAATTCTTTATCTTCTCTATACCTGAATCTTTCATCTTATATTCTTAATAAGAAGCTACTTTTTAAAGGTACGTCAATATATGCTTACCTTTAAGAATTTAAGGATATACAATGAAGTGAAGTCTGTAGCACTACTCAGATGCCAGCAGTTTGTCCTGTAAATGTCACCCTGGGCCATAGCAGCTGGCTTCTAATGTAGGCACAAGTTAAGCATTTGGATAACAAAATGAGTAACATTTTGTACAGAATCTATGTTAAACCTTCGTTTATTTCTCTGCTCTTCCTTGTTGATACTATAGCCATCCCCTCGCAACTGATTTCAGTGTTTGATGTTTTCATGGAATTTATTGCTTGTTATTTTGATGGGGTTTTCCTAGTTTCCAGACACCTGAAATATTCATCTTTATGTTCCCAGAAAGGCAGAAAGAAAGCAAAATTTATCTTTACTGATTAATGAAAAACTGCAGAGCGTAAGGAAGGGTGGATTTTTTTTTCCTCAAAGGCCTCCTAACACATGCAGACGAACACATCTACGTAACGGTGTTCTTATTTGATCTGAGGGATAACAGTGAGCATCAGAACTACCACCGAGATATTAAAAGATTTAGGAGCAGAGGAAACATGATAGTTGGTAGCCTTTTAAAACCTGAAAAACAACACTGATTTTGTAGCTCCGTTGGACATGGTTGAAAATGGGATGTGTGACGAGAGAAGATAGTGTAGAGTTATTCATTTTAACGATAAATCCCTGTTGTCCAGCCCATTACTACCCTGAACACTCTCCCATCTTATCAGTTCCTAAAGTATCTGGTGGATTTCTTTTCTCCATCTCTAGTCCTTTCTTTCTCTTTTTTCTTACCATGCGGTCTCTTTCTCTACATGCTTCAGCAAATGCTTGTGAGAAAGGACAGCTGCTGGCTCTGAAAACATGACCATCCTTTCTCCTGTGCCTTTCCTGCAGTCATTTGCTTCAGGGTATTGCCTCTATTCGAGGGGGAGAGATGTGCAAAGAAGAAGAATTTCAAAGGAGGCACCAGCTGTTATGTTTTACCCCTGTTCATTCAGCTGGCATCTCCTGCAGTAAGTTGCTGCTGGGAGCTTTCTTCTCCATCAAAATGTCCTATACAATTTTACGTAAGGTCTCTTTCCACTCCCCTTCGCATGCGCTGTTCGCAGGCTGAACAGAGATTAAGATATGGGCAAGCACCGATCCTGTTGGATCACCCTGTGTTAGCGGCACTTCATGTGGCCACCAGAAGCCTTGTAAGGCCATTCATTTCTGTTCCTGACACTGAGTTGAAGATCCTACAATTTTTCACTGTCAGTGTGATCTATAATTAAACATCTCATGATGCGGCACACAAGTTGCGAAATTATATGACTTAGGTTGCATTTTGTTACCTTAAATCATTATGTACACTAAAATTCACATTTTGTGTATCTACTTTTAGAAATTAATGTTCCTTTACAAACCTATACAAACCCCAAGCAGTTGACTGAAATGTTGTTTTATAGGTAATTAACAGATTCCCTGTTTGTAAAACATTTTTGATTCCTTATGAAACAACATTGCCATGTACTTTGTTGAACAAAACTGGTAAAAGTCCAGTTTGATAGAGAATAGTTTTGTAATCAAAGTATGTTGGTGCTCAGTTAAAATTGTTGGTGTTCAGTTAAAATTGTTTCTAGGCAGCAGTCACTACAAAAATTGCTGAGGAGTAGATATTAATTTTATAAGCAATATAGGACATGGGCATTTTGCCACCTATGTGTTGCTACATTCCAGTGTACTGACAGCAGTGAAGAATGAATCCCGCTGGATAAAGAAACAATACTGTCAGAAAACCAAAACTTTTTCCACTTTTTGGAACCGAAAATGACACCAAGAGGTTGTTGTGGATCTGGCATCACTTGATAACTGCTCTTCTGCTCTCTATCGGTATCCTGAAATATGGAAAGAACATCTTTAAAAGTCTAGATCTGGACCAGAAAGAGCTTTTACTGAATATCAGAACACCACCAGTAAGCAGTCATTCAGAGGCGTCGGTTGTGAATTCGTCTCACAGAGAAGGTCTAATAGTTTAATAAGTCATTCAGCATAACTCTGCTTAGACTTCTCGACATGCGTCAGTCACACTGGTCGTTCACGTTGTTTCATACCACACCATCCTTTTGGAATAAAATAAGGTTCTTTACACTTTTGAGTTAGTATTTACATTATATCTTATAACTCGAGAGATGAAGATTTTGTTTAATTTCTCTGAAAAAAAAAATGTGGGTTTTTTTTTCTGGGTAACCATAGGCACGTTCTTTATTTCAGGTTGAAACTTCTTGCTTTTCATTTTATAAAATACTTTCTTCCGCTCTCATCAAAGTTGCTGGGTCTGCCTTACCGTTTCTGTATCATTCATTATCTCTATTCCTCTGTCATGTTTCCTCTCTAAACCTGCAATCCAGGTCTTTTCAGTGTCTCCTTACATGGAAGTCTAAGTCCCGATACATAACCCTTCTGGTTACCAGCTTCTCAACTGCTGTTTCTGCAATGTCTTTTTTGAGATAGGGTGGGGAGCACTGAACACAGTCTTCCAGGTGAGGGAGTACTAATACTTTGTGTATTTTCTGTTTCTCATTGTACTACCACACCTTTTGTTTTCTTTTTTTGAACGCTAACATGTATTCAAGATAGAGTTTCCTGGTTATTAATTTGTGTTTTTTCATAACACTCTAATGTGAGCATGGAATTTTATAAGATTATCTATATGACCAAGTCCTGGATTTAAAAATGGTATATTTTAGGTTTACAAGAAGGGAGAGTAATAAGCAAACAATGAAGGCAAGGGCAGAGGGATTAAATTAAGAAAGTATGTACACATATTTACTTACTAGTTTATTTTTAAGTAGTATTCACAGTTTTATGTATTCATATTGTATGATTGTCTTGCACATGATCATTTTTGTTGACAGCATTGTGTTGTATTAATGACATTACAGACTACTAATACAGCTCATCTTCTAGGTTTTTGAAAATTCTTTTAATGCTAGTATCCAGAAGAAATAAGATTTTTCTGTGTGGTTTGTTTTATTTTTTTTCCACATTTCAGACCGATACATTGTCATCGGTAGCCATCACAACAGTTTGAATACTTACAGTGGACAAGAATGGGCTAGCAGCACTGCGATCATCACAGCATTTATACAAGCCTTGATGTTGAAGGTGAAGAGAGGCTGGAGACCTGACCGCACCATTGTTTTCTGCTCATGGGGAGGAACATCATTTGGGAACATCGGTTCATATGAATGGGCGGAGGTAAAATAATTTCAGAAGGACTCGTTGCAATGATGTTTACTTTTGTTGAACGTGTGGAAACAGTATGAAATGACCACATAGAAATTTAGGGTTCGTTAAGTGGTCCATGACATCTGTCTGTGTACATTGATGTACTCCATAGCAAATGCAGTGAAAATATCTCTAGAGGCAGTTCTGTGGAACAGAGCATGTCTGATGATAAGACGGCAAGTTGTTCCCATAGCTGTGGAGGTTGCATATACAGCACTTTGTGAACCGATTCCCCTCCCTAATTCAGCAGAGGACTGTAAAAGAGGGCATTGCCAGGGTTTGGGGGGCTTAAGAGGGGAAACATCAAAAAAGACCTAGGCCCAGGAGTAGCTCAGACAGCTTTTTCTTCTTCTTAGGGATTCAAGAGTTACTAATTTTTAATTGATAGGCTTAGCATGCGGAGAACTGAATCAAAAGCATACCGAATGAAGAGAACTGTAACATAAGCCATGGTTTACGTTAATTACGTAAACATTTCAGTGTCTCAATGGCTAGTGCTGATTCGCTTTTCACATATTTGTGTTAAGGACTTAGATGCCATCTCACACAGACAATTCCTTGGGCTCTTATTTTCAACAGAATAGAAATCACCTTATTGAAATAAAATACTTCATCAGGCTATTGTTGATCATATATGATTACAGTAGACTTCAGCCGATAAATTAAAGGAACAGCTAGCAGAGAGGTTCATGGCTGCTGAGTTTAAACATCAGATAAAATGAAGAGTTAATTGTTTTTTATCATGCATGAGGAGTGGCTAGCTTTCATTGAAGTTTCATACTTCCAACATGATTATTCTTCAAAAACAAGATGGGGTGAAAAAATCAAATTGAAAAGATCCAGGCTGGAAGCAAAATTTGTTTAGTTCCACTTCAAGTCAGCTTTACATCAGATGTAATTGTGTTCCACCCTTTCTGTTCAATATAAAGAGCCACTTCATGCAAAGAGTAACTTATTACTGAGAAGGCAAAGGGGATTTTTTTTTAAAAAGAGATAATAATTGAAAGCAGTTCGTACATACTATTTTTGTAGTCTAAAACATAATAGAATGAAAATACAAGTTACACAATTCAAACCTGAAGTTGGTCTCTAAAAATAGGAGTACATTTAACTTGATAATGATTGCTTTTAAAGTTTGTCTTCTGTCAGGCATAAGTTTAAACGGCCTTCACGTTCTTTCACAGTATGTAATGTCTTCGTTTTGGGACTTACAAGTATTGACCTTTTTAATTCCTCCTAGGCCTGTTTGCATTTTTGGTGAGATGATGTGTGAAATGGAATTATAACTTCTGCTATATAGAGAAATAACACTAAGATGTCCTTTGAAATTCATAACAGCATATTGTAAGAAGTAGTAGTTAAGTAATACTTAAGGATTCACAGAGGACAAAAACGTAGGGTGCAGTTTTTCCCTGGAAGAAACTGAAAGAACAAAACAAGTCTTAATTATAACGATGCATAGTAATAACCATCGCTCTGCTTGTGTCGTAGGATCTCAAGAGAGTTCTTCAAAGAAATGTTGTGGCTTACGTTAGCCTCCATAATCCGGTCAGAGGCAACTCAACGTTACACCCTGTTGCATCCCCTTCTCTTCAGCAACTGGCAGCAGAGGTTAGAAATAAAATACTTTCTTTCACGTGTGGTTTATGAGGCTACGTGGTTAGCCACCTCCATGCCGATTGGTTTTAGATAACTATAGAATCATAGAGTGGTTTGGGTTGGGAGGTACCTTAAAGATCATCTAGTTCCAACCCCGCTGCCATGGGCAGGGACACTTCCCACTAGACCAGGCTGCTCAAAGCCTCATCCAGCCTGGCCTTGAACTAAAGGTGGAGGTTGTTTTGTTTAATCATTTTAACCTCTCAAATACACACA
Organism: Rynchops niger; assembly: GCA_013400035.1. Taxonomy (NCBI): domain Eukaryota; kingdom Metazoa; phylum Chordata; class Aves; order Charadriiformes; family Laridae; genus Rynchops; species Rynchops niger. The sequence continues at coordinate 345,095 of VXBH01007004.1, read as the reverse complement.
AACTGTTTTTCCTAAGTAAACAGGTTAATTTTTATTATAAAAATTACAATTTGTGTTAAGAGGTTGGAAAGGATAACTTATTTCAACAGCTCAGCACACCAAGTCTCACCACGATTTCATGCCCTACAGCTTTTTCACCTTTTGGCAGCTTTAAAGCAACGTCTTTTTTATACTTTAGCACAAAGCACGTTTTTCTCTTCCTAATCTGATTTTTCCAGAGTGTTTCTCAATTTGCATTTAAAACTGTATATTTACCAGATGTAACATGACACACAGGGAGAGTATAACTATAATAAATCCTGTCTAGAGTAAGTATGTCAGGGTCAGTGCTCAGCTGCGCCTTTGGAACTAGTCTGAGGCAGAACATTCTGTAGCTGTGATGGTGTAAGTGCTTTAAACTAATGACCTTATTGCTCTTTCTCGGGTTGCTGAATCAATTAATATTTAAAATTAATTTAAAATAATACAAGGTACATACTAAATGATAAAAACTGGAGTTTTTATCATGGAGTTTAATGGAGTTCAATTTGAATTTCATAAAGTATGCATTTTAGATGTTTTTTTTTCCCATAAATATGCCAAGCTAATACTCATTAAGTTATTCTGATGCTTCTTTGACTTGCCTCTGAAGCATTTGGTACTAACCACTGCTCTGAGTAGCATCTTGAATTGAATGGATTTTAAGACTGATCTGGCTTGGCAATTGTTGTCCCACTAAGTTAGTAAAAGATACCAGTCAAATTGGTCCTTAGCAATGTTTTAACCACTTCTGCTGTCCAGTGATTAGGTGGTAATTTCCTCACAGAAAGGATCTGGTTTATTCTGTGTAGGTATTGTGGGAGATGCAATGCAAAATCAGTTCTTTTCAGGGGAAAAAAAGGCTTTAATTTGTGGAAGATTATTTATAGTGTAATATATATGAGTCTACAGCTGTTATGGATACGTCAATTAGAATTTTTTAGAAGTTTTAGCTACTGTATTTGCAAAAAATACTATTCTGATAGGTTGCTGGCCTTTTGCTAACCTATGGAGTTCACAGTCCAATCTCCATGAAAACAGGTATTTGCCATTTAAAGGAGAAAAATTATTACGTTAAGTCTTTGAGATGTTGTTTTTTTATCATGTTGTTTCTTTGGCTTCACAATATGGTCCATGGCTGTGGTCTGAAAACAGTGAACTGTCTGGAAGTGTGCAGCAGACACTTTCTTTATTATCTAGTTACCGCTTTATTAAGATTTGACTCTTATTCTGATAAACACCGTATTAGTAAGAGTGTTAAAGTCATACCCTCTGTTTTGGAAAGAAGGCAAAGGAGCTTCACCTGATTTCTGTGGTGTGGTTGGGTTTGATCTAATATTTTGTCAGTCTTTGTTGTAATAGCAATCGTATCCTATCCAGTGGTACAGACAGACACAGCCTCTCTCAGCAGTCCTTCCTTGCACCAATTAATTAATCAGTCAGTAAAAGATGACTAGAACTTCATTTTTTTTCTTCCAATAAACACCCTCTCTCTCACCTCTGAATCTTTAATAGCTAACGCTTTAATACTGAGAGTGCATCCTTTCTGCATGTTTACCCTGCAGCCCCATATAAAAAGAAAAACACAAAATGCATGCGAGGTCATCTGTATACCTTTTTTTTTGGTAAGATAATATTATTTGTAATTAATGCAACTGTCGTACAGTTTGTGATGTTAAAAGATTTGTAGGAATTATTGCTTCCACATGCTGGCTAGATTTCTGAATTTCTGTTGAGTATATTGACAGTGATGGAACAGCCCAGCACTTATCTTCAGTTGTTCCCACAGGTTCTCACAATTTGCCATGTGTCTAGGAGATTTTCTCTGGAAGACTGGTCAACTTATAAAGAATATTGATATTACTTCCAGCACTTGCCAAGAAGACAATTTAATTATAGATTACCTCAAAATTATGGTAGTGCAAGTGGTGTGAAATGTGTCTTTTTGGAGCTCATCTCATCTTGAAGAAATTGTGAGTCCATTCACATGAGATTCTTGTTAATGGGCGCAGGTGGCAAAGTGCTTTAAAAGTCCCTTGAGAGAAAAGGATGATTTCAATTTGGAAGAATAATTCTCTGAACATAGGTTTGTTCAGAAAATAAGGTGAAACAGTAATTTAGAATCAATAATACCATTCCATTTTAAAATGAGAAGAGAAAATAATCAGCCTTCTTTAGTTAGGTGGAAGCTTTCCATAGTTTGTGGATACACGGAAGACACTGCTTTCTACATTTGGATTCAATGGTAAAACTCATACTTCCTGTTTTTTAAATTCACAAAAAGGAGGAGACTGACTTGCATTCTTTTTTCCTATGCCTAAATCATGTTACAGCACTGTTCTGAGGAGGAGGAGACCAAGATCTGCTCACCATTTGCACCAAGGACAGAGTTAGGGTTTTGTTGAACGCTCACTGTTGTGCTAAAACTGTGGGCACTCCGTCTCAGTAAAACAGAGGAAGAATGTTCTCCTAGGGAGAATTAATACTTGTTACAAATGCCTACACGGGTTAAGTGTTAGGATTCTAGGGAAAAGAATGAAAAACTGTAGTTTGTCCCGCGAAAGGAAACTCGAGTAAAAATCACACTAAATGCAGAGCGCGCCCTGAACGCTCCAGGGAGCACAGCTTAAAAAGAAATGTGGGGAAATGGCAAACTAAGCTGGGGAAATGGCAAACTAAGCTAGGCGAATGCCTGCCATTGTTTACTTTCTGTACTGTAGATACGTGGCTTTCCTAAAATAAAATTTTGGATGCTTGCTAATCACTGCATCTTCCAAAACACTTTTGTTTGTTTGTTTGTTTTTTCCTTAAATTCAGGAAACTGTAGGAAAAGTAGGGAAGAAGTTTTAGCTAAAATGTAGTTTTTGTGAAGATTCTGGACTTACAAATACAAAGAAAAATCACAAACCTGATGAATTGTCTATTGTGTGAGATGGGTGGTCAGTTAGAGAATAGGATGAGTGCCTGGCTAACTAAGAGAGACCATAAAGACGTTTTATGTAAAGGGATTACATCTTTATTTTAGTTGCAGGTTTCAAAAGGGAGCTACATAAGCAGTCTGCAAATAATAATTTTATGTGCCTGTCAGTGGGATTCAGTGGGATTCTGCTTGAAACACCAAATTACATGAAGAAGCTAATTTAAATATTTGGATTAATCAAGCAAAGAGGAATTCAAACAACTCTGAGACCTCGACATATTTAATTCAAATCTTTTTTTATATAACTGTGTTAATTACTGTCCACATTAACAAGAGGGAAATACTGCCAAGTTATATTTTTGCCTACTGTTATTTTGTAAGGAAAATGATTGTTAATTCGCTTGCTCAGTTAGTGAATCACTATTTGTTGGCAGTGTCATTGGTAAATTGGGTTTGTTTGACGCTGGCATTCATTCTCTGTAAATAAGACCATTAATGATTTTTTTCTGTAATTAACATTTCATAAGTAAAAAAGTTATTATGAAACATAAATTAATTGCTGTTTCTTTTAACTGATTGTATGACCACCGCTGATCAGAGTCCAGGTCTGCTGTTATTGCTGAACCTGAGAAAACTTGCTGCTCCTTTCTGCTATGGAAAAGAGCCATTTGAAGCTGTGAGACAATGAGTTGAGCACTTTCTAGATCAGAAATTAAAAATGACTGTACCAATTATTGTTCCGTGCTATTTATCAGTATTGGTTTCTATTAATGGGAGTAAATGGCATAAAACATATTTACATTTAAAGGTGGTATTATTGACAGAAAACTTATTTTTTTCTTCTTGAAGTAGGCCGAAGATAAACTTCCGTACAGGTGCTTGTCATTATTATTATATATTTATTTTAAAAAATTCTGACATTAATGTCAACATTGATTCTTTTCTTCCAACTTCTATGTGTTTTCTCATATATTTTGTTTTACCTTCAGCATTTAGTAGTGGATCTGCAAGCTTTATGTATCAGTGGGTTGTAAAGAAGAAAAATGTTAAAATATTATTTGCATTGCTTGTTGTATGCTATATAACAGAAGGTTACAACTTGCACATGAATTTTCACTCTTTACCTATTAACTGCTTTTAGTGTTATAATTGCTTGCTGGTGTTACTTTCTATACTTGTGTTAAAAACGAAAAAAATCTCTTGAGAATCAGAAGTTTACGCCGTGAACTCCTGTCTCAGGAATTCATAACCGCATTAAAAGTATGCTGTTAATAGAGACAATGCTTCATTGACAGCTCTATTAAATTCATTAAGATGATGCTTCTCCAGTGTGAGAAGCAAAGTTCCATTTAATGGTGGATTTAATTTTGGAGTTGCAGCAGGTACTTTGCATCTGCTAACAATGCTTTTATTTTGATAAAATGTTGCTTTGTCCATCGTTGTGTATTTTTTCACTTTTCCTCCAAGTGAAACAATTCTAGTAGATAAATTTTGGTTCAGGCAATGGATAATCATTTAAACCTAGTCATACGTTTTGCTGTTATGAAAATACAATTGCTGTTAACCATGGGGAAAAAAAGTTTGTTAGCAAGGAAGAATGCAAGTCAGCTAGTTTTTATGTTGTGAGCTTATTGGAGATCTGCCAAAAGTCCTTTGTTTCTAATGTATCCAGCTGTCCGCTTCCATGTCCTTCCCTGTCTTTACGAAATTAAGGTATTAAGTTCTTCCGTTAAAAGCATAAATGATGTATAATTTCAACAGGGTTTTTTTGTTGTTGCTTTGAAATGTAAATGCCAACTTTGTTAGTCATTGTAGATAAAATTGAAGAAATCAGGACATTTTCTTATCTTTAAATGTGTAGTGCTGGAGTATGTGAGATTTCAGTAATTCCTTATCTTCTGTAGAATGGATTTTGGTTCTAGGCTTCTATTGTTCAATCTAATTAAAACTGTCTAATGTAATGTTCAATGTAATGGCATTGTTTTTTCCTTCCAAAGACTTTATCCAGACTACAGTATTAGAAAAGTTGACTTCAGTTCTGTCTAAATATTCCTTTGCTTAATTTCATCTTATTGCTCCTAGTTATTTCCCTTCAGATCTGACTTCTTTGTAATGATAGAAAGACATTTTCATAGTGATAGAAAACCTTTCATGTAGAGAGTTTAAAAGTAAACTTGAAGTTCTTTTTAAAGACGGTAGACTGACAGCTCTGGGTATTTTGAATTTTCTGCATAACCACGAATCATTGAAAAGTTTCTGTCACTGTTCTTTTTTCTAGTAATTATTAACTATGTTGTTGAATAAAATTGACTTAATAGCTATACGCTATACAACAAAAACAGTACACAGAAGAGAAACACCCATCCAAAAATGAAACGTGTAGTGAAATGACCAGAAAAAACGGAAAGCATCTTTAAATCAGAATTTACAAGACATTAGTGTAAAATGAAATGGGAATTAAGAATATGTTATGTTGTTTGGCTCATAACAATGACAGCCACTTGTTCCTTTTGCATGTGACAGATAAATAATCAAAATTTTTGCAGCACAACAGACTTTCTAGTTTGCAGATCAGTGCAAAAATTCATCTGAAGAAGGAAAACCAGACCATTCATTTACCATATAATAAAAAAGGTGAAATATTTTAAATTACGTGATACGTACTCAACCTGATCCAAAAGTATTAGATACTTGGGTTTTTGGTAGTAAGATATGACCTTTCTTACTGTGCTACTCTCCTGTTCTGAGCATGAAAAGCTTTAAAGTGCTCTTTGGCACACCATTACTTGCTCTGTCTCAGTATTTTTTCTGCCTCTGATTATTCTTTAGACAAACATGAAAATGTTTATTTTAGGAAGTGCTGTGACTTAAAATGATTTACCAGTATATTCTATTGTAAAACTGTATGCTATTTCATATGGTCCTAACCACATCACATACAGACAAGTTAGAGGAATGGGATTTGTAGAAACCTGGGAAGGCTGGGTTTTGGTTTTGGGCTTGCTTTTTTATTTTTTTTTTAATTAAGCTATTTCTCCCAGGAAGAGTTAAAATATATCTGTAGAACACTAAGCCAGTAACTGATGTGAAAGCATTGACCCGACCCCACTGGGAAATGGGCATAGTAAACGGTATGGAGTTCCTGCTCATCTGATAGATTTTGAGTTTGGAAGTTCTCTTCCAACATGAGCCCTTGTCCTGCATGCACAGGGGACTTTCATGTGTGCATTAGTGTTTGGGTTCACCTGCATGTCCTGCAGGGGCTGCCAGACGCGCTCAGCAGATCTCATTGCCCTGCCTGGGTCAGTTCAGCAGCCGTGACTTTCTGAACTCGTTAAGAAGCTGGCTTCGTTTAGTGCTTGATTGTTCTTTTATGTATAGTGATAATTAGATAGAATTATATTAAAAATAGACTTACATAACAAAGTTACAATTTGAAGGGCTTAGAAATCAGCTTAAAATTATGTTGATGGCTATGTTTTGTTTACATGCCTGTCTTTTAGTACGCAGGGATGTTACATCTTAACCTGGTATGTTTGTCACCCAAAGTGTCCCTTTAATTTCAGTGTTGGTGCGGTTATGTTTCTTATATGTGAAAACTAAACCCTGATTCTTTTAAGGCTATTAATTGAATCGCTGTGTCAATTCTATAGGCATATTTAAATAATAGTTCACAAATAGTTCCAAAATCCAAATTTGGGAAGGAATAAAAGCCTAAAGAAAAAAACCACAAATGCCTAGCCCATTCAGTGTCAGTCATCCGAAGGAAAAAAAAAACCTATAAAATTTAAGTTCAGACATCTTTGTTGTCAAGAATTTAGTAAAAGCCTTCAATGAATTCTTCAGATCTAAAAGTCTGTGATTGCTAAACTATGTGTGCGAAATAAAAAGGGAATGGCATATAATGATTCAAAATTGTGGAATAAGGGGGGAAAAGCATTCCATATCCATTTAAAGGTGTCATAGCTTGAATAATCACAAGCATCGACTTGAACTATTCTAGGGGTTATTCATTTTTCATACCCTGTTCATCTATTAACTTCACCAGCAGAATATTCTGGTGGTGGTGTCTTGTCCAGTGTGAAAAACTACTAAACAGGGCAAGAATGGCGGTTATCGGGACACTTCATAAACTGGAAACTTGAATTACCGGTAAATTTCAAAAACAATTTCAAGCCAATCAAACATATGTGAAAAATCTCTGTATTTTGCAAATTATTCATGAGATTTTCATCAGTAAAGTAGTTGAGATGCATTTTCCTTTAAGGAGTCAAAGCAGTATAATTCTTGAGGCGCACACAGGATGTGACTTCACTGAATATAACAGAGAAAACTTTTACAGCTCATAATCTGTGAGGAAAAGAAAAAAAGCAGGCAATAGTCGTCTTGAAGTTTCTGCAAAAAGCTTTCTTTTGGCAGGTAAAAGGTCGTACAGTTCAAATCGTTGTCTCTTGACAGAGCCTTGAAGGGGATCTCAAAACCCGTTTTGTAGCTATCTATTTTAAGACTTTAATGCTTAGGCCCTCTTTCAAGAAGAGCCTTCTAACCTTTAGGAGAGATACTGACTTCTCAGTTTCGTATCATGTCTCCCTCTTCTTGATCAGAGATATTATTGTATGATTACTTGAAGAAGCCTGGAATGTTCTACCTTCAATAGGAAATCTGGCATTAGAAGAAGGGAATCTTCTAAAAACAAACAACACACAAAAAGCTCAAGTTGGAAACTAGCTGCTTCTTGGTTTGAAAATGTTAATTTTTTTCTCCAGCATGAGAACGATCCTGTTTAATTTTGGTTGTAAAGATTTAAAAAAAGCTGCATCTCAAATTCTAATTTACTACTATTGGTTTATTTTCCATAGGCTTTTGAGCGCTCCTAGAAAATTGTTGCATTCTGTCTGCGAATGGAAGAGACAAACAATATTTATTATTAATATTAATAAACAACTCCTGGGTTTGTGTTAATAGAGATTGACGTGGTCTTCCTGCTGTTTCATACGTTACCATTGTCTGTGACAGTCAAGGAAGGGATTTGCTACATTCTGGCTAACTAGAATTTTCAAGATACTAATTTGGGTTAATGCAATCCGGAGTCCAAATATATGTCTAAACATGTGTGGAAAAGTTATCATCAGTTTATCCACATTTTCTACTGTTGATAGTTATTTAATAAATATCTGTTCTGAAATCTCAGTAATCACACAAATAGCTTTGAAAGCTTCTGTCAGGAAATGGAAAAAACGTCAAGTATGCTTTTTAAAATCCTGTAAGTTTAGCATATTTTTATTTCATACTTTTGTCAAAAAATTAAGGAGGTTGAAAGTTAGTCTACTTGGCAACGTACAAAAATGAATACAAAACTACTTAGTCATTTTATTCTTTCAAGTTGGCACTAGGATGAGAGGAATACTTATTTAGGGTCATTTCAACTCTGAAATTACAAAGCTGTAGTCTACCAAGTAATAACTTATTAACAAAAGATAATATAATATTATATAGAAAAGGCTGTCATGGTAGCTGGTGGACAAGAACTCCATAGTAGTATCATGTTTTTAAATGTCTGTCTTTCATACTAATTACAAAACAACTTCTTTGATCCTAGATTCATTTTTTTAAAAAAGCTTGTCTTGTGCGGTGCATTTTAGTGTTTGCATTTTGTTCGCTGCACTTGGTCTGCTTATCAAGCTTTGAGCAATGATTAGATTTTTATTTAAAACAAGTAGCAGTAGTTATTTGCAGTTGTCAGTCAAAATATTTAATTAACTCCAAACACCATAAAAGCATCATAAATCTTATTTACAAAATATCTTCCAGCAAGCTTGTAAAACAGTTGCCTGCGCAGCTCAAATGGAACTGAATGTTCCGAATCGAGGGTG
>VXBH01007004.1:187050-336208 GCA_013400035.1 Rynchops niger | reverse complement strand
GGTGGAAATCACATAAAATCTTTTTTTCCCTGTAAATTACTGGATCGTTGTTGTAAATGAAACACAAAGATGTAGTTTGCTGGTTTGGGGTTTTTTCTGTAAAGGAAATGAGGATTTTATTTTACGGATTCCAAATGTAAGGCGTGATTAGGTAAGAATGTACATAAAAATGAATATCTAAAGCAGGTTTGATGATACGAAACCAAAACTGGTAAGAACTTCAAGCAATCACTTGATCCAGCTCCTCATCCTACTGCAAAAATAAGTCTCTGCTGTGTTTCAGCTTCTAATCTACAAGATTCTACAACTTTCTCAGCTGATCTCCGCCTGTCTTCTATCACAGTACTATTTGGAATTTTTTTTTAATCTATCGAAGTCATCACAGTTGAAGATTAATCTTTCTTTTCCCTTTCTTCCACTGCTGAACTTTATTCTTTTATGCAACAACCTTTTTACGTATTGAACAAAAGTTGTCATTATACACAAAAGAAAATTACACACTTTATACACTGAATATCATCTTCAGATAAATGACACTTCTTCTTGAAAGTTAGTATGAAATTCGGTGTTTGAAATTATCACATATGTCTCAGACAAACAAGTGAAGTCCGCTAAACCCTGTTACCGCTTGAGGTGCATTGCACTTCAGTGAATATTTCATAATGAGCTACAATGGCAGAAAACTATATGTAGAGTCACAGTGACTCTACAGAGAATCTAATTAGCTGAAAAAAAATTATTTCACTTTTGTTCGTTATATGCTGTATTGCCTTTAAAAACAGTATTCTGATTGGTTATCCAGTGATTTACTGCCTCTTCAGGGTAAAGGGTATTTGGAATCTGTCTTTGTAAACCAAAGTAGCTGACTAGCGAGTGAACCTGGAACCAAAGGCATTTTAATAAACTGAGCTTCATTAATCTGAGAACAGCACATCTCATCCAAATGCCTTCTCTTTTCATCTGAATTTCTTTTGTAAAACGTTGTTTTTCATTCTCGCCCATGTATAAATCTCAGTTTTCCTTTTGATTATCCTTAGATCGTTTTAAAAATATTATTCCCTAGGTGCTAGTTTCGCAGTTCTGGGGCTTATCTCCCTCACTCTGCAGAAGGGCTTTCTGTTTGCACCGGTGGGGTTTATTCAGTCTCTTTGTTCTGATAACGGAGAAAAGTCTGAGGGTGAAGTTGAGTTGAGGAGGTAGCTATAGCAGCTATACCAGGGCGGTTACTTGCATTGACCTGTAAAATGTTTGCCTGTATCAGCATTTCTAGCTGTATGAACTCAGATCTTTATGATTTTTTTTCCCTAGATATCCTTTGTTCCTTCCCCCTCCGTTTCCTTTGGAGCACAAGCCCAACAAGGATTTTTTAGAATTTCATTAAATCCTTGTCAGTGTTTTCATCAGTATTATCATTCCAGGTCTGAGACTAGAGCTTGTTAATTAGCCAGAGCATCCTCTGGATCGTTGCTTTTGCATCATGCATTAACGTTTTAAGGCTATCTTGGGTCTCCTCCATCAGAGTATTTAATTTAAAAACAAACGGATAGCTTGCATAATTTAGTATTGATGAAGATTTGGTACTTCCAAATTAGTATGATTTCTGAGTCTGATTATACAGCACTTCAGATATGAAGGAGATTTTCAAAGATACAGGTAAAGAAAGTTGTTGAACTTATTTGGCTTTCAGTTGAAGATACTTTTCCGATTGGCCTTTGTGCCTTTGAAAATTCTATCCCAAGAGACAAGATAGACTAAGAGTAGGGGAAAGCAAAAGTGGTCTCCTTTTTGCTAAAGGTAAAGTGAAGTGTGGGGAGGTGAATAGAACTTGGAAAAGTTACAAAAGAGGGAATTTAATACATATCTTATGGCAAATGGCAAAAGCAATATCAATCCACAGTTTTCTGTTCTACATTTGGGTACTCATAAAACACTTGGCATTAAGTTCCCTCCTTAATCGCAGAAGTGCTTAAGAAGTAGCAGTTGGAATCAGTTTAAGTTGCATAGTGTAAGTGGTTAATACGGAATTGAGGTGTAATGTTAAAAAGTTGAAATATGATTTATTCTGTAAATGACTAATTAATGTTAAATGACATTTCCTGAATGTAGTCTGTTCTGTTCATGTATTGCAGCTGAGCCTTACTTTCTCAAGTTCACTTGTTAGAAATAGTTTGCAAAATCTTTTCTGCTTCAGATCTGTTATTGATCTGTAGGTGATCTGAAAGCAGTACGCACGTATCCAACATTCCAGATTTAAGCTAGTTAATGTGGAATTAAACTTGGGTTTGATCCCTTATTGGGTGAGCTTTCTAATGCTTTAGGATCACGTTTGCTTCTTTTTTATAAATTATTTCCTTCTTTGGTCAGGTAGCTGTCTCCAAATTTTTTTGCAGCACTTTCTACAGTACCTTCCTGACAGAGAGTGATGTTAGTTCAAAAGTTTAAATTGAGATTACTCTGTTTTCCTTTTTTTTTTTTTTTAAATTTATCTTTGGTAATTGATAATAACCACTTAAGTAAGGATTCACCCTGCTGTCAGTGAATGGTGACCTCTCTGAGCGAGTCTGAAATTACACTTCAGTGCTCTTTTTTACAATCATTTATGAGTTCAAACAAAAACTTAGTCCAGAGGCTTCGCTAGACTCCTTTCTTGCTTGTTTTGGTTTTGTTTTCTTTTTTTTTTTTTAATCTAAAGACTTTCACAATGTGTGTGGTCCACGCTCGTGTTCTCCGAGGAGCGCACATTACCTTCGGGAGCTGTCAGCCCTGGCTCCGTTGGGGTCAGGAGGTGAAGCGCTGCCGAGCTATGCTGATGCTAAAGATGAGGGCCAAAGTGGCAGCAGGACTCAGGGCTGGCAGAAAGGAGGAAGAGGATGAAATACCAGTAGGGAGACTTGGCTAAGAAATGCTGAGGTACTATTGCTTTCAGGTTCGCTATGCAGATGAACAAGAAAAGGGTTTTTTAACTCAATTAGTATCTACTGTGCTGCAGCTCAGTTGAAAATAATTCCTGACGTAAAAGTTTCTTTCGTGCTTTTGGACAGAAATCCTTAGCCTCCCTAATGTACACTGTATTGAACTCTACATTAGAAAGGTTGGGTGGGTTTTTTTCATGGCTCCTTTTAGTTCAGCACGGTCGGCTCAAATTGTAACCTATTTTTCAGTATTTTGATAAGTCAATCAGACTGCACTCAAATGTGTTAAAATGAAGCACTTGTGAAATTCACAGCTCTAGTACTCATCTGCATTGCTATTTTTGATCACAGCCTTTAAAAAGCCTTATAAATAATATTCTCAGAGAAAACAAAGTACTAAAATTTCAAACTAGGTATGTCATCCGGTGCCGTTCAAGAATGTGGCAAATGTTAGTATCATCAGGGTCATCATTATTAGTATTTCCATATTGTGTCAACATGCAGATACTTAGAGAAACAGCATACTCAATTACAAATAAATGTCTTGATGAATGTTACATTGCTACATAAGTCATGGTGATTAAGAGAAAAGTACAGTTTAAGGAAAGATACGTGAGTAATTGGTAACATTTCCTTCCTTCTAAATGAAGGTTCTTCTTTGATTCCAGCCCTAGATCAGCATTTTAATTTTTTTTTTTAATTTTTCTTTAAAAGTCCAGGATTGGAGCTGTCACTGTATAATGAATATTGTACCATTTTTTTAAATGCTCAGACAAGAACAAGTCATTCTGATCTCTCCTTCCTTGTTCCAGAAGCTAAAAGAGTGCTAAAGTTGAACCAGCATTACAAAGGAGAATTGCAATGACCTGTGTAACTGTAGATCGATTAATTTTGATAATAAACCAAGATAAAATAAAGGAAACTGATAATTGATTTAAACAGGATTTAGAAGAAGGAGGGTAATTAATGCCAGTCAGAATTTTTTCACAGAAGACATCTCTGTCATGAAACTTTTCTTAATCTTTTGAAGGCATGATATGTTTATTTTATGAAGGTATCAGCACAGACTTTTATGGAACGTCTTGTATGGTACTCTATGGAAGTCACGATAGAAACAGTGGTTTAGGATAGTAGTGAATCCCAGGGATTTCAAATTTACACAAGCTGCCTGATAGATCTTCAAAGGTATTTACCTGTCAATGAAGAATCACCAGTGAATGGAGATTTTCCTACCAATATTTTTCAGGCAGCAGCACTAGATTCACTACTAGTCAACACCATTATTTATTGGATAGAAAATTGCTACCCTTAAAGTATGTGAATGGTAAAACATAAAGGATATAGATACAGATACTTGATATCTAAAGTACCAGTACTGTTGTTACTCCGTTTGCTCAGTTCCCACTGAAGTCCAAAGAGGGTTTTTTATTAAAAATATGGTGGTAGTTTATTGACCTTCATGCTCTGTGTGGACTAATAGGAGTGAATTTCCATTTCAAAGAATGAAAACTTATTTTTTGTGTGTGACTAGGAAGGGAGTGATTTGTTCGTGCATAGTTGCTATTGGGAAGTTTAAATGTCAGAGCAGAGGTTTCGGGGCAAGGTAAAGCTTTGCCAGCAGTAAATTACTTTCGCCTTATTCCAGCGTGGTGCCATGAGGGCAGATTTGCAATAATTTACCATTGTGGCAATACATCCAAAGTATTGCATGTGATTTTCTGTGTTCTATTCCAAAAAAGTTTCTTCGTTTGTGTCTATTACAATTGAACTTACTCAGGTCTTTGACTAGAGTAACAAAACAAATTTTGACCGCAAATTTCTCCTCCACTTTAAAGACGCGACTGTTCCACTTGTTATACCATGTTTATTTGTATATATGTCCCCTCTTACTTGTATGACGCGTCGTGGTGGGTCTGTCATGCCTCTGTATGTGGTGTTAGAGATGTGCAGTATCATCCAGTAGGATTTTGGGGTTCCAGAAAAGAGTTGACATGATATTGGATGTTGGGAGTGTGTGGGGATGGGTAGGGAATATGTAGCACTTAACATGTTCACGTGTGTGACAGAGATAAAGGACTTTTTTAAATTATTTTTCTGGTGACACGCTTTAGATTATATTGTGTTTCTAAGTGGCAGATTATAGATCTCAGTACGGTGAAACAATCCACTGCGTGGGGAAAGGGTTGCGGGTTGACTTTTACTTAAGATCTGATGCATCTGTCTTTCTGGGCCAGCTTTACGATAAGGCTCAGAAGGATGTCTGGGGAGCTCATTGGCACTTTTTGGGGAGTAGTCCTAGAAAACATTTTTGGTAGAAATACTACAGATCATGAGTACTGTGTAGTTCCGAAAGAGGAAGGGTGTCATGTGAATGCTGATTGTTTGGGGAAATAAAAATTAGAGTAGTTACAAAGTGAAGTATCTGTATTACGACTAACTGTGGGCCTAACTTCTAACATTAGGTGCTGCCATACAAATAGAAATTTGCTCTGTGTATGGTTTTGCTTTTCTTCTTTTTTTTTTTTAAAAAAAAAGTAGGCTAGAGCGATGGGGAGGTTTGAGCCATCCGGCTGGCTGAGAGGCCCAGCTTCTGCAGGTGGGTACTGCGTGTACTAATGGAGCTGGTCTTGATCATTAAAAAAATCCATAAATTTGCTTTCATAGTTTATTTTTTCTAAAATAAAGACATCCAACCTCACAATGACTGTCCTGTTTGGGACACTTAGGAGATCTTGAAATATATTACAACTCTTCAAATGATAGAGTGAGCGTACCTATCTGTCCCCTTTAGAGGGACAAGTAACTTCGCTGTTCTTTTTCTTCCCGTGGGGTGCGGAGAAGCAAGACTGTAATCTCACTGGCATGAATTATGTAATATCCCGTTGGAGGTTTTGAATGGTGCATCCCAAAATAAGTAGCATGGCAGAACCTGATCATCACAGAGTTAGACTACACTGAAATGGGTTTACAGTCTTTCTGTCTTTCCGTATTATAGAATGAGAACGCCTTTAGGCATTTAAAATTATTTACAAGCCACAGCTATTGCCATGGAGTGTAAAATATCAGCCATTTGAAAATGAGGTCTTGTTGTCAAATCCTAATCCTTTTACCTACTTCAGCAGTGGTTTTTATATTAGCAACAACTGTTACTACAGCATAAAACATCAAGGAATTCAGGCAGTTCTTATCAAGTCACAATTTATCAGTGATACTAAAACGTGATCAATTTGCATTTTGTTAAACCGAGATTTCACAGTGTCTAGTAATGTACGTGACAGCTAACACTGACCAGTGCTCCTGCTTCTGAATACCTGAAGGAAAAAGCTTGAACACCATTAAGTCCAAGAAAGTACTACTTTTTACATAATCAAAAAACAGTTTGACTGCATGCTTTAATTACAAATGCAACTATTCCACGTTCAAAAATAGTTTAGATTAAAAACTAGATTTAAAAACATAAGCTCTGAAGGAAAAGAGCACCCAATGTTTTCAATGTATTCGGAGTTGGGTATGGAGACAAGTTCCCTTTGTAGTATTTTCTTTGCTGGGTGTTGGTCAGAATGTAATACAATCTTGAACTGTTTTCGGAATTTTACCGTAAATAAAAGTAGTACATTGAATATTGAGGCTGAGCCTGAGGTCACGGAAAATAAGGCTTTAAAATTACTTTACCTGAGGTGCTGGAGAAGCTCTCCAGCCTTTATCTGTGCTGATGAAAAAATCCGGGAGAAGTTTTAATGCAGTACTTTTCTGGTTGATGAGTATAGGAGTCTGGGGGAAGTGGATACTTTGGAGAAACACAGCTACCATAGCTGTGTTCCCTAATTTCTTAATTACTTTTGTTAAACCTTTTTGTACTGAGATGTGCGGAACTGCTGATGGCATTTCAGTTGCAGTCTTGCCACTTATGTAATTTATGCCATCTAGTTTTAGCTCTAAATATTTGATTGCTCTGAAACTCTCTTATCAAATGGGAGCATACCTGCTTGATTTTTACCTCCCTTAAAAAAGCCATTAAAATTCCTAGCGGTTTGTACTGGGTGTTGGCAACAAGTCTGTCTGAGTTAATGAGCCATATGACTTCAATTCAGGTATAGGAAGGATAAATGTAACTCAGTATCATAGAAAAAGCATCAGGAATCAGAGAGAGACTGTCAGTAGCTAAAGTTAAATGAAGACAAAGTCCAGTAAAGGAAATTAAATTTATACTATGTAATTTTTTACTACCTTGCTTTTGTATTTATTACAAGTTTGAGGTAAACTTTGCATCTAAAATGTGGTTCAATCCCGGGAGGTGCCATTTATTATGAAGACCTTGTACTGATGGTCATATTTTTTAAAAAACAAGATAATTATCTCAAAACATGCAAATGCTGCTTAGCAGAAGCCATAGCCCTGAATAAGCAATGCAGGTTTATGTTTGTGTCAAGTTTTGTAGTTGTAAGCTAAATTAAAAAAAAATGTAAATATGTAAAGTAATACAACATAGATGAGTCTGTTTAAATATTTCACACCAGGCATACATTTTTCTCCATGCTTTGTTTTATAGCCACTGCTCTTTTGCTAGTTTCCCAGTTTTGTTAAGAAGTCACCATTAAACGGCCAAAATTATTATACACTTTTTTGAAAGGTAAAACTGGAATTTTAAGTATGGTGCCTTGTGTTGCGTAGTTAAACTGAATTTTCCGTGGTTCAGTAGAAATCCAAATACAGTATCAGAACTAGGTCTTAGGCAATGCAGTTTGATCTGACCTTTGGTAAGCATTGCAGTTGTCGCAGTTTTTGGTTTCTTTTGCCCACCTGGGTGAAAAAGGTCTTCTCTGTCGTGCAGGATACTTACATGCCCTTTCAAAGGCAATTCTTTTGAAGTCGTGTAGTTTATCTGAGAGGCAGTTTTCGCTTGTGAAAATACAACATTCTCTTTCCACGCAGGCTAAAAGTTTACTCTTGGAATTTCCAGATGCAGTGCTTTTGTGTAAGAAAACACAGAGTACGTTGTGGGGGAATTTTTAAGGGGCTAACGGTGATCCCTGGCAGCTGTAGTGATGTGTTTGAGAATCACCTGCATTGTGATGGATATCAGAATTATTTTATGATGATGCTAAATTCCTTATTCCTGATGTCTTTACATAAACACTAGTTCTTGTGGGAGTTGGTTTTCCCCAGTGACAAGATGGTCCTTGCAATGAAGTGTGTGTGTAAGAGGAGCACCTTTCATTTTACCATGATAATACTGAGGAACCAAAACTAGGGAAAATTTCTGAGAGTTAAATGCATCTTTTCTGTGACTGGTTTGGCAGTGCTACAGAACAGTCCCACTAGGAGTCTTCACGTTGTCCTCAAAGGCCGATTAATAATGTACAGATTTTATATATTTTAAGTAAAGCTTCATACACGTTTAAATTAAAATATGCATAATCTGGAAGCAACTAATTGCTGAGAAAGTAAGGATCCAACATTTTATTCCTCTTTAATTATTTTATTCTAAATATGAAATAAATTAAAAGCCACAAGTTTTACGTCACTCTACCTCAGAGGATTTCTCGGTATGGTTTTAATCATATTTATCTTACTCTGAACACTTAGAAGCTTGGTCTAGAGAGTGATCATTTTTTTCAGTATTCGTATTTCACTTTCTAGCACAATTTGCTAACAAGTAGAATAAGTGTCACCAGATAAAGCTTTTCGGTTGTATTTCAATGTCTCATACAGCATCAAGAAGCCAAAGATTGTTGTGTATCTGGCCTGTAGGTGCTTTTTGAAATTGCGATCATGGTCGAAATAGTTGTAAAAGGCACGCACAAGCATTGAAATGACAGCTTTCTATAATATTACTGTCTATAGTAGAGCATTATAGTCTGACCGTCCCTTTTTTAAAATTTCCATTATGCCCCTAAAATAGTGGAGGTAATCAGACGACTGCACTGTATAAATAGGCGAACGCATCACAGTAGTGGTGTGTAACATCGAGCTATTTGGACGACTGTTTTATATATATAGCATATTAATTATCAGCAGCGTATTTAGAATTTATTTTCTTTTTCTCGTGCAACAAGGACAAATGAGTGGATATAATTTAGAACTATTTTTATGTACGTACTTGAATCATGACAGTTTGATAAAGCTCAAATTTGGGAAATGCCATGCATTTAATTTCTATTTAGTTGTTTCACTCTGTGATATCGGTCAATACTGAAATATTGAGTACCTTGTACCTTGCTTGCCTTTAGTTGATTTCAAAAGTACTTTGAGGTCTATAGGGGACAGTGCTGTATTAAATCTCCTTAATAATTTTACAAACAGATGATTTGCATTAATAGCAATATATATGATCAATCAGTGAAGACAGAGAGCAAAGCAAGATGTTTATAGCCAAACCAGATAATTAGATGGGAGAAAACAGAGGAGTATGCTTGCCATAGAGTTAATACAATTCCTAGAAACTCTATGATTATTCATTTTCAGTATATTATGGTAGTCAGGGCAAGCAAACAGCTAATAATATTTTTTTAAGCGCTGTCAAACCTTCTTCCTCTAATTGCTTGTCGGCATGTAGCAGGTTCTTACGTATGAGAGATGTATACTTGTGAATCCTTTGCTATGTGGCTTCTCTGGCCTTTCCTACCTGTTGATGATGATTTAGCGTAACACATTTGGAGTAATAAAGATGCTAATCTGTGGCTTTCTGCATTTTTACATGGTCTGTGGTTAACTTAATAAATTCTGTAGCTCTTCGTTAGATAATTTTGGGTGGTCTTATCTGGGTGGTCTTATGCTTCTGCTTCTTAAATGCGTTTGCCTCGCACCAGTTATTAATACAGGTGGTGATTCAGCTCAAGAAATACAGATTATTCACGAAGAATCAGCTTCCTTGCGGTAGTTCTCAAGCTGGGATCACTGACACATTGTAAGAACAGTTGGTCATTCCTTATTTGTCCTGTTGAAAACTACTTAGACATTTTAATCCCTTTTCAAAAGCTGCCAAGGTTTTAACTTCAGCTGGAGTCACATGAAGGAAGGAGGGTGACCAGAACTAACTGACAGGTACATGTCTCCAGGTGGAAGGTGAATTCAGAAATGCCCAATAAATTATTTATTTTTTTTTAATATAGGCTTATTTATACTAGGTTGTTAAAATGTCAGTAAAAGGCATCTATGAATGCTTAGCTCTCACTAGTAGTAGGATAAGGTCTGCAGTGAAGTACCACTTGATTATACTTTAGATGTGTCAGGTCTATTTTATAACATTAATCCAAATTAAATTTATTTAATGGGCCATATTTAAAACTTTGTTGTCTCCAATTTGTAACGTAAACCTGTAACATGAGGCCAAAAACCAAAACGAACTCCAGAGAAATAAAATTATTCAATTACGAATGGCATGGGTGTCCTTGCACTGACATGAACCACTCCTTGCTTAGCGTCCCACCACATGGCTCGCTTTCCTTCCGCTCTGAAGGGAGGCCTTGATTGACACAGAGGAGACCGGCCTCAGCAACGGAGTGATCCGCATAGTGCTATTAGCTGTGTTTTACTGTAAGACTAACCAGCTGAAGAAATGCACTTTGCCTGCTCTACAACAGGGAGTTAGCTCTTACAGAGCATGTTGCTGATAATTTATTCTAGAACGATTTTTAAAGCTCTCTTTTTTTTTTCCTACTAGCATTTAAAGAATCATTAAGTAGGACCTGACTGCAGCTGCTGAATTAAAGCATAACAATTAAACTTTTTTTCCAATTTGGGAACTCACAGATTGTTTTTTGTTCATATGAAAAGAAAGATTCTGTGGCTTATCAGAATTAAAATTAATCAAATTGTTAAGTTATAAAGAATTTGGGTTTTTTTTGTAAATGACTCCATTTTAGATTTTAACAAGCAAAAGAGAAAAAAAAGGAAAGGGAAAGCAGAATGCCAAAGTGATTGAAGAACCTTAAAATGCTTTTAAATCCTGTGTTTCTGGACGTTGGCATTGATGCAGTTTTCTCCCTGACCCCTGTCAATTCTGTGGCCCGCTTCCCCTAGTAGGCTTTTACTTCCCAGTAACCTTCATTTCCTAGCAGCAGGAATTTTTTCACAGTCAGTCTTTCATCTCTGTTCTGCACTGATGCCTCCTTGGCTTGGAGTACAGATCAGGCATTCTGCTGCCAAGCATGGAAGTTGTCCTGCTTGTCACAGATTGGAGTTACAGCTTGGGGGAGATGATCTTTTCCTGGTTTCCTGACTGCTGCATATTGGAAGAGACATGAGACAGTGCTTGTGCGTTTTGGTAGGAGAGTGTTTCACGTGATACAAGAGGAATATTTCCAGTTGGTTGACTAGGTGGCTTTGAAGTTAATTTCTGTGTCAGAAACAGTAGTGTCTTGAGTGCAGAAAGATCAAACAAATATTTAGGATGGATCGTCCAGGTGAGGATGAGGAGGGAAAGAAATGAAAGCAGCAACTACTAATATAGCCAGTGTTTGTGGATGATAGTCTCATAAACAGGTATTTGTAGGTACAGCTTCAAGTATGTGTCTCGCTGATGGGTTTAATACTATAAATGAAGGTGGTATTAGATTTGATATTACTTTTACCTGTGAAACAATAATAATAATAAATACAAGGCTGAGATGCCTGGGCATTGACAAGCAAATCTGTAGAAGTCAAGGAACTCCATTCAGTCATATAAAGGAAAACTTTAATCTCATTTGAGATCTGATACACTTCCTTCTTGCTTATTCAGACTTTCCCCTGTGTCTTGTTTAAGCCTCTCAACATCTCAAATGGCATTAGGCAACTGTATTGAGGCCAGCAAACAGCCTAAAATGCCCCACCACCTAATTACTCCCTTCTCATCTCCCATCGTTCCCGGGCCTGCCACCATTCTCCTGCATGGTAAGACTACCTCATTTTGCATCTTACTCCAGGAAATGGTTCCTCGGTTTCTTTTCTTAAACTGCAAGACAGGGCTGAAGGAAGAGGCTTGCTTTGCTGATTGCTTCAACTTCTTAATTGCTTTGATTTGTTATTGTATGTGAAATATGTGGCATGCTGTATGGTGTTCTTGCATTGACTAAGTTAATAGCTTGCCTCTTAGTTTAGCAACACTTCATTGATGGGAAAGTTTTATTAATTGTAGGACATTATTTTTCTTTATCTTAAGGTCCATTAATTTTGGGAAACATTTCATTTGTTTAATGAATGCAAAACATACTGTATGAACTTTGCAGTCATTGCCAAAGACTTGAAGAATGCTGATGTAGAGTCTGCGTAACAATAAAAATAAATTGGAAGAGAACAGTATCTTGCACATAAAGCATTCTCCCGTATTAGTGCCGTGTTAAATATTTATTTTTGAACTAGTCGTTGTCAGGGACTTGCGTGTCAGAGCAGTAAAAGTTGAACAAAGCAGTTAAACTCTTAAGATGCTGGCACTATTGAATTGAACATTGCTGTCATAAAAATAGAAATCCCATAGCATAAAGGATGGTGATGTGAAAAACCAAAAAGTACCATATCTCGTTATACTCTTAACCGAATATTTGAACACCTCATATGTAAAATTTCATATATAAAAAATATTTCATTGTTGCTATAGTGAGGAAAAAAAAAGAACAAGTTGGTTTTGAATAGTTAAAATGGAATGCGGTGAAATGTTTTCTGAGGGGCAGAGGCTGGCTAAAAGTCAAGCTTGAATTTCTGGAAGAGGAAGGCATCTCTTTTTTCAGCTCCCGGTGTGCAGAAATGGGGTTTGGTGTATATTCATAAGTAACTGAGTCTACAATCATTTTCATCTCTTTAGAAACAATACAGAACCGGGAACAATATCAAAGTACTCTGTTAATTAGCTGTGTCCCTGCAGTTTCTATAACCTTGATTGTTTGGTGGTTTTTTTTTTTTTTTTGTGAAACCTAATCTGCTTGGTGGATGACAATAATGATCCAGCTTTCTAATATTCTTCATACTTAGTCAATAATTTGAGGGTATAGGTGACATGACACTAATGGAAAATGCCTTAGAACTTCATTTGTACAGTTTCACCACCTCTCGCATATTGGACTGAAAATTTCTGGCATTTTTTTGCTGCGTGAAATGTTACTCATTGCATGAAACCTTGTTTTCCTTTTTCTGTTACCCTCTATTATCCTCTCTTCAATTGGTAATTCTAGGGGTAAATTCCAAGTCCACACTTGTATCTCCAGTCAGCAGCTTACAGTATTCCTTTTCTGAAAAGTCCCATAACAAATTCTAGATATGAATACAGAGGAGATGATGAAAGCTTAATGTTCACTTAATAGAGTGAAAAGTATAAAGATTTGGATTTATAAGGAAAAAAAATGTATGTTTGTTTCCCTGCTCCGTTTCCTTACCTCTGTGAGGTACATATGAAAATTTTGATGGTCCTCATCACGTTTCAAGATAGCCCTTCTATTGATTACTTCTTGAAAATTCATTGAAAATTGAAAATTAATTCTGCATAGTCACGATAGTTGTGTAAATTCTTAACTGGAGTGGATGCAAGTAGCATTAGCCTTGAAGAGCTTTGCTGCCATTGTGTGTAATGACAACTAGGATCAGGTTTTCTTAGAAAGTCAAGATCCTTCCATGTAGTACGTGGCTTGCTTACGGACAATTGACTCTTCAGCTCTTTGTCTTTTCTGATACTGAATTGTTTTGCCCAAGAGTTTTATGGGTATTAATTTGGTCATTTAACTTTGTGATTTCCTGTGACAGGTGTCTGGGTTTTTTGCTTATTTTACAGATTTTCCTACTGGACGCAAAAGCTGTATTTCAATCATTCAGTAAACTTAGAAGCATTAAAGGAAGAACAGACCACTCATTTATCAAACTTGACCAGATGAGTTGGGCAGTATGAGGAAGTTAAGAGATAGTCTAATCTACACTGTAGTGTAGTTCACTGTGGGATACTTAAGCGTCTTATAATTCCTGAGAGGAGCAATCCGTTAAGAATGGATCTTGTGTGCATATATATGCATAAAATTATAAATACGCCTTTCTGCGTGGATGTGTGCTATACGGTGTTTTCGACTGGGAAAGATTGTAGGATCAAGTGTGTTTATTTAAAAACACCTTTTAAAATGATTATATAGTTTGGGTTTCTGGAACTGTTTCTGTTGTAGCTTGTAGTTTTTAAAAAGCAAATTTACTGACTGTATTGAGACTGTTGAAATAGCAGCTGGATTTGTGTGTCTTTGAACAGCCACACTGTGATGTTGTCCTCTCAACGTGACTGAAACCTTCTCAGGAATGGTGTAAAGGGGGAGTGAAACGCAGGAACGAAAGTTGCCATTAAAGGAATTCAAGGCCTTCAAGTTCAAAAACCTAAAGAACATTTCTTAATCTAAATCTAAAAAATACCCCAAAAAGCCATGATTTAAACTTTCGTCTGCGATGTTTTAACCACTGTGACTTACAAATGATACCTAAGGTTAATGGTACATGAATGTTTAAATTTTATTATGCTTTTTTCTTGCTATGCTGTGGAGGGCTAGGCTTTTGGCTGCTGTAAATCGTGTTGCTCCATGGATATCTTTAACGAGCATCATATTTACTAGAGGTGGAGTGCACATACGGAAGGGGCCTTTAGTTCCTCTTTTGACTGTAATTCTCAGTCTTTTTGGACAGACCTTGCACAACTGTGAATGTATGTAAGAATGGCGGGAGCAGAAACATGTAACAAGAAAGAAAATGATATAGCCACCTTTCAAAAATACTTACAGAAAGCTATTTCTGGAAGGTATTTTAAAATAGACTTCTGTGAGAACCTGCGGCCCTTATTTCTACTGGGTAATAAGCAATTGCATTCTTCATGGCACAGAAGTGAAACCATGAAGCAATAATTATGCTAATTTAAATATGGAAAAATACCGAGATTTGTCTCTTTCTAACTCTTAAAATATTTTCCTGCTTACCCTAGGAACTGTAATGCACAGAATCTGGTGTATTTTAGTATTAAAGGAGAAATAATCTTACAGTGTTCTTCTAGCAAGCTAGTAATTTAGTAGGGAAGTCTGAGGAAGTTACGTTATACTATATAAACTGCTAGCTAAATGTAAATAATCTCTAGTACTTCAGCTTCTTAACATTCTTAAAAAGAAACCTAAGTAGCTTATTTGCGATAATAGATGTTGAAAGCCTTTGTGCCAGCTGTTTATTAAGTGTTTAATTACCTGACGTGTTTGAAAGCTACACTAGTATGTGGCACTCAGTCTTGGGCTTTTTTTCCAGTTTTCATCTTACATTTGTTACAGTTCTGTTGCTAAGATTTCACCATTAAATACTTAGGCGAAAGAAATACAAACACACCACTGACTAGAATTGTTTTAAGTAATTTACCCAGAAAGTGTGTATTTATATATATTGAGCCTTTTAATTCTTTTTCTCTTAACCCCTACTCTGCAACTGGAGCAAATCCGTTACATTGCCAGCATTACATCAACCATAGAGATCTTGAATATGATTATCTGATGAAGCTTTTTGCCGTTAGAGGGCATGCTATTAACTGAATAAAGAATGGATTCCTTAGTAGCCATTAAAGATCTCGGAACATGCTTCCAAAAGGTACCATGGATGACATCTAATCTCCTGCCCAGTGTGGGACATTTCATATGCCTGCCAAAGGCTTTTTCTCTTGCCCCTCCTAGCATTTCAGTAAGATGCGACTTCCATTATCCTTTGAAAGACTCGGCCGTGTTGCAGCCCGCTCTTCATTCTCTGCTCTGTCCGATCCCGAAGATTGCGGTATGTATCAATAGGGAGGGAAAGGGCTGTGGACTCACTCACCACTAAGTATGAATCAGGTAATACCTGTCTGCACCAGTGTAAGTTCCAGCTTGATTTTAAAATGATTCAACCCAAAGAATGTTGTGTAAATGAGGTATTGATACAAATAGTTAAGGAGTCTGGTTGCACATAACTAAATAGAATTTTGATTTGTGTTTGTCTTTCAGAGCCAGAGTTTCAACTGTGTGGAAAAGACCAAATGCCTGGGATCTAACGTGAGTTCTGTGCAGATACAGGGAGATGCAGATTATTTCATCAACCATCTTGGAGTTCCTGCCACGCAGTTTTCGTATGAGGACATCAAAACGTCAGAGGTAGTTACAAATAAAAATGGACAAACTGCAAATAGCAGAAAGATAGAATTAGATTTTCCCAGGTTATATCCTAACATGACAAGTGGAAGGTTATCTCCTGTAAATACAGTGTTTCAGATCTTCAGAGGATTACCACAAAGCTTCAAAGTGACTGATTTTATAGGGGTGTGGCATTCAAACAAACAGGAACATGTTTAGAACAAATGAAAAGCAAAAAAATAATTGGATAGCATTATGTTAAAAATGTTAACATTGCTGATAATATTGTAGGTTACGTGTTATCTAACCCAACTTTTCAGACTGCTTTCAGTGTTGAGGAAACAAGTTTTGACATGTATTTTTTTTCCTGCAGTAGGATGAGAAAGCCTTCAAAATTAATTTTATATCCATTTTCATTCTGTGGGCAAAATATGACTCTAGTATATATGCTGGTTGTAAAGATCTGTATGCTTGATTGGAGTCTTCAAAACACCATGTTCTTTTTCAGTCCATTGTCCTCTCTGCAAGGTAAGTGGAAGGAAGAGGCATCTGCTTGGAGACCAGGTTGGAATTGGATACAGATAAACTGTTAGGCAAGTTTGTCCTTCCTCAGCCTTCACTATTGTAGGTTGTATTTGCACACGGACACCTCAAACCTCCCCTCAGTTGGTCGGCTGAGGATCTTGAAGCCTGGCATGAATTATTTCAAGATATAGTGGTCATGAGGAAGGGTGTGTGTTTTCTTGTAAATGTATCAACACTTTGACTTCATATTGCTCTCATTTCTCTTCGTGCACTGTGCTTTATCTACATAGGCACACATTTTTCCAAGTTCAAGAACAAAGCTGAAGCCGAGCTGAACCGGAATGCTTCATGGCACTGCATGCTAATCTGCTTCTATTTCACAAATGCAAAACAAAACAGAAATATGCCAAATCTTGGAGCATTGTTGTGATGTTGTTTGGTAAATTGAAATAGATTAAGTCAAGAATTTACATAAATAAGGAGACTTCTGTTTCTAAACATCACTACGCCTGTTAGACAAAGTATTCTATTTCAGATTAAACACGAGGCAAAGGCTGTAAGGAAAATGTGAAGGCAGAATTGAGTGCAGTGTTTATGACAGGCTTGTGGTCCAGTTCAGATTTCTGTTGCTCTTAGCAGCTATTCCAAGTAGCTTTCATTCCAGATCTGCATCTACAGGATCTATAGAGCATGAGAAAGAATCTGCAAACCTCAGTATATCAAAATAATAAGTATTTCCCAGCAACATCTAAAATACGAACACTGAAGGTTTCCTTGGCTATTGTCTGTTTCAGTCCTACCGAAGTTACTCTTTGTGTTCAGTTAACTTTGCAGATGTGCATTTTTGTCTCAGAATGACTCAGCAAGTAATTAAAATAATAGATTTTCATAATTGCTTAAATATGACACAGCAAATTTGATTCTCCATTGAAAGCTCAGCTTTTGTCCTTCTTGCAAAATCATTTCCTAGAAGTAAACTTGTGATACGTGTAACCTGCTGTCTTGAAGCTGGTGAACGGCACCTCTCATCTGACCACATGAGATCTCTTTCCTGTGAGCAATAAATCTGCTTAGTCAAATGTGTAAATTTCTGTTGGCAAGAGGATTTTTTCCTACAAGTGAAGTTACGCAGAATGTCATTTCCTACTTTTCCTACAAGTGCAGTTACGCAGAATGATTAAATTTGGATTCTTTGCTATATTTTTGTTATTTATTGCACCAGTTACTAACAGTCCTTCAGAACACAGGCTCATTGTCTCTCCTAGTTTGCCGTATCCTACCAGACAAGCACTCTGTTTATTGCGTACTGCTTATTGCAGTTGTTTATTAGGGATTCTGTTTATTGTGTCAAACACAGATAGCACTATTATAAGGCAGCCAGAAATTAGCCGTATTAATAAACATTGTAGGAATTTCTCTTGTCTGGGCTAGTGCCAAAAAATAATCTACGGGTTTACAGGGAGGGATTTTTGCTTGTTTGTTTGCAAGCCATTCGGCTTTTTAAACTGTGCCTCAGCTTTGTCAGCTTCATTGCAAAACAAGATTTGTATTTGGGAAAACAGATCTCAGAAATGGGATGTTTTGACATGCTTTTGTAGACTATCATTTTACTGGGTTGGTTTCCTCTACGGTCTCTTTCACTGCTGTGACCTACTCGGGAAATTCTCTTCTTTTGGAATATACATTAGTTGTTTATTTTATCCACCTGTCAGTATGCAGTGTCACATAAAACTGATGCTATTCCACACTCAAAAAAACCTGTTTTAGAGTAAAAAAAAAGCCCAAGACAACCTCTTTTAGAGTAGAAAAGCTGAAGACCTGTGCCTTGTAGTCTGCCTATGGAGCAGCAGTTACAGGTCAGCTGTAGAAATGCATTTCTTACCCAGCCAGTGTAATGACAGTCCTCAGAGAGAAGGTTGTAAAAGCTTTTCATTGGCAGGAACCTGAGGAGTAAATAAGAGGAAATAAAAACTGTAAGAGGAAACATTCAGACCAGAAGAGTAAATAAAGCTATCCTGTTTGAAATTACCTCATACACTGAAGCACAGCCTCAGGAAGGTTAAATCTGCATGGCAAATGCCTGTGGTCAGATCTGTGAGCTAGTTAAGTGCATTCTGAGTACTCAGCCACTAGTATAGAAATGCACCGAGTGAAATGCAGCTCATTTATTTACTAGCAGAAAATATGCAGCATTTTAGTCTGCCAGTAAGAAGTAAACTTAGAATTTCTCAAGTGGGAAAAACCCATAATATTAAGCCAATTTCCAAGGGTTCTTTTGCAGTTGCTGCAGAAAGCCTTCCTCCCCTCCTAACATCTGGCACAGTAGCTTTACCCCCACGTGAGGGTCACATTCTGATTTGTCGTGTATCAGGAGAAAGGCTGATCAGCTTTTCCTCATACTGCAGATTCTCTTAACCTTGTGGGGGACTCATGCTGTTCAAGTCAATGAGTCATTTACATCCAGGTGACCGTGTAAAGCCTCCAGCGAGAGAAGTAATGATGATCTCAAACCTGAGTTTCTCTGCTACTGAAAGCCCATGGTCATAAGTCATTTAGTCCTCATTAGTCCTCACCTCAGTAGAGAGCAGGATTAGAAATACCTTTGCTTGGCTTTACATCAACAAGCAAGAGCAGCATAAAGTAGTAGCGGTCTTATATGACAGACTTGGCTTTGTTACTCTCCGTACTGCAATAAGAGCTAGATATCAATGGAATTACTCAATCGTATGATCATTAGTACATCAGGAATAACAAATTGGAGCAAGTGAGACAAGTCTGGGTTTTTTTCATGTGCAGACCGTTTCTGTGCCCTTGAAAATATTAGTCATGTTTGTATGACAGTGTATTTTCAAACCATTAAATGGTCCATAATGATAGAAAATACGTGCATATAATGTACAAAACTATGGTTTTGGATACATCACTGTTCATCATGATTCTGCTTAGTGCCTTAGATGTAAATTCTTCACCTGTGGTGTTTTTATTTTGTAAACAACATGACTGAAGCTCAGCCTTTGGTTTCTTGATGGTAAATTAGGAATAACTCTACAAAGGCCAGATATGGTGGTGGCTGATCTGAAGAGCGTGCATTCAGTTTCTGTTTGAATTCTTCATTGTTCTTCTTTCAAAATGGATATACATTGATTGTGTACCTGTGTAGTAGAAAATACCTCTTTATCACTTAGTAGCTTATCCTGCTTCTCTTCCCTTACGTGTCTTTATCCTTCTCCGTTGCTTTTTGGCATCTTAAATTTTCACATTAATGGAAATTCTAGTATTAAATGGTTTGTTTCAGTTGTGTGACTGATAACTGTGTTCTTCCATATGAAGTAACGTTCACTGTAGACTCAACTCTGCTCTTGTGAATGACCTCTACAAAATACAAAAAAAGCATTAAAAATTTTTGGAACTTAGTCTTTACAGCAATAAAAGACTCTTTATCTAATCTGTGGCTGTGTTGACAGAAAGTGGTTTTAGTCACAGTGAACACTTATTAACTAGTATGAAAATTTCTTATAACTGGAGACGTGAATGGAAAAGATGCATGAATCCAGAGTACTTTGGTTGTTACTGTTTAACACAATTTGGAAGTTGTTTTGTGAAGATACACTGATTTATTTCAGAAAGTGGATACAGCTGATGTGGTTTTGAGGCAATGGATGGAAAGCCTGCATGGAGGCAGAGAACTTGTTGCTTAGATTCCTAGGTTCGTTTCTTTATAATCAGTGACTTGAAACTAAAACCCTTCAAAATTGTGTTTGACACGTGTTCTAGCTGACCATGCTGAGGTGTTTCAGCAGTTAAATATGCAGAGATCCCACAACTGGAAGGAATGTGAATTGAATTTGTGAATGTTTAATACCTCTGAAACGCAATTGGAAATTATTTTATGTTCAGAGAACCAAAACAAACTTACTTTTTTACTTAGTAAAAAGAAAAGATTTCTCTGTTGCTGTAGAACAGGGATTAGCAGTGGTACTATGGGGCATATTTAAGCCAAGTCTGTAAAGCACCTTTCGTAATTAAAGTGATGTTTCTGTGCAGCAGTTTGTTCTTCAGCATTTTTAATCAAACCACATTAAACCGTTCAGTGTTTTGAAGCCATTCTGAGCGCTTGCAAACTTAAGCTGGTACAGGAGTATTTTGAGCTTTTTTTCAAGATGGAAGTAGACTGTTGCTATCGATTTCTGTGTCATTGCAGTCGGCGGTTTCATGAGGAATCCAATTTTTTAAATTATAGCTAGATGATTTCCTAAGTTATCGGCACATTATTCATCCTTCTCAGTGCATCCTATTACATAATGATGCCTATCTGATAACACAGAATCTTAAATCCCTCCTGTGATAACGTGGGAGGTTATATCAATGTTAGCATTATCATTTTGTTTTGAGAAAAAGCAATTTGCTACACATTATTTAAAAAAAAAAAAAAAAAAACAAACCAAACAAACAACTACCTAGCCTCTTTTTTTTGTTATTTATTGATGGACACATATTTAGAATGAAATATTTTATGGTGGCTGTCCAAGTTTGGGTATGCGGGGCTTACAGAACATTTACTTTTACACCTAGACCATAAAAGTTGTTTTCCGTATCTTCACTCAAACTTAAGTACAGGCAAGAAGTATAAAAATTACCTGTCACATTATTCACAGGCTAGAACAAGCTGGTGTAATACCATGGACCACTAAGCTAATTTAGACAAAAAATGAAAAGGGGTTTCTTTATAGAAGGCATTGGTACGTAATATATGTAGAAGAGTTTAGAATTTTGACAGTTTGAGATTGTATCGTCTTCAGAAAGAATGCATAATGATTTTTATTTCTATTGAAATATGCATAACTTTTTGAAGGTAACTTTCAACTTTCATTAGAGCCCTTAAAAGTGATTTTTCGCCCACATTGGTGTAATCCAGAGGCCACTAAATCATAACTCTTCAATGAATGTGGCTTCTCAGTTGGTTTTAGCATCTGCCTCTGCTTCCTCCCTTCCCCCCCTCCTGCCCTCTTTTCTTCCTTTTTTATCACTCTTTGGGGAAACTTGCTGCGGTTTCTTGATTTCAGTATTTACATGCTTAGACTGACACATCATGCGCTTCTCCAAAAGAAATCAAAAGCTTTCCAAGTTTTCTTTGTTATAAGAAAAGAAGCAGAGGAGCTGTCCTTGACAGAGAGAACCCAGGGTCTAGTTTACTGAAAAATAACTCCCGCATTGTGGGCTGCTTTTTTTTCTTTCATGTGCTCATGTTAGTGTAGAGGGAGGGCTCAGGCAGTAGGGAGTGCTCTTCGGTGCATCTGGCTTGTGTCGTTTCAAAACCAAACGGGAAACTGGTGTTTATACCGATTTCTGTCTGTGTGGGAACAGTGTGGAAAGTCTGTAAATTGTGGGGTTCTGGTGTCAGTGATTGGGAGCCCCATTTTAATCCTCTGTTCTGGGGGGCCTTCAGCTGCTCTTTCATTTCTTGGGGTTTTTTTTGGTCAAGGTGAAGTTTTGAACAGAACGTGCAAGTTCATAGAAATCAGGGTGCCGTGGGGCAGTTCTGGGTGCTGGCCGTGTGTAAAGGGTCAGAACTCTGGTCAGTCCCACGCTGGGACCTTACCACAAACATCCTTGTCCCAGTGATGACTGGGAGATTCTGTTTCCTGTCATTATGGATTCACTGATGTACTGAGTTGGTTCCAGTTATGACCTTGACATGACGTTTATATTATTTAATTTTAGTTCAGTGAAAATGTCTAAGTAATTAGCCTCTGTGAGAAGTTTAATTTACTTTAAGTTACTATAACCTCCAGCACACTGTTTCTTAGATTTCACAAAATGAGCAATGAAAATGAAGTTAATTTTTGCCTACCAGTGAGCTTTACCATTTATCTGGCTGACAGAATTTATTAAAAGCTAGTGTTTCTTTGAAAGAGCAGTTCTCTCTCTGTATCTCTGGTACAGAATGGACTGTATATGCCAACAAAGCTGCAAACAGCCAGTAAACTATTTGCAAGCTCGCGGAGGACAGATAATCCCCAGAGACAGACACATCCTCTGTCTTCGTGCTACGTCTGAGCTGCAACTTATCTAGGAATGTCACATGCGTTGTAATGTGAAACTCTGATAACTCTCCCCGTACATTGCTGACCAATGCTCTCTCACAAAGTTCTTCTCAAGGAGTATTTATATAGATAACATATACATATAAAAACACACACTTCATTTTTAGATGGCTATATATATATATATATAAAAACAAGGTGGCGTTATGGAAGGCAGCGAAGTCTGTGGTGTAGTTTTGTCAGCAAATTCTGGGTAAAGTGAGAAAGTTAACTCCACAGACACAGCCATGTACCTGTGTGCATATATCTAAAGCAAACTTGAGTTGTGTCATCTGTGATATCCTTCACTGAGAGCCAGTTTTGTATTACTAACGTAGTCACTGGTCAAACAGTTACAGTGCTTAAAGTCAGTCAATTTTTAATGTTCTCAAGTTTCAGATCTCTATGTTCCTGATGTAGTTATCTTAGCATTTGGCATCACATCATTAACCTCACTGTTACTCCGTATCCAGATACTTCCAGTATGTCCTCCAGTCCCTTTCCAGACAGGAAAGTCTTAGTACTGCCTTGAGATTTCTGACTGACTACTCGGCTGATCTACGGCTGACCAGGGTCTCGTGGTGAATTCTCTGCTGTTTTTCTTTTGTTATTATTTATGTCCTCCTGGATTAAGTGTCACCCAGTACCAATTAATTTTTCAGATCCAAGTATATTTATCGAGACAGTCAATTAGAAGCATCATGGTGTCATTCTCATTGAAGAATCAGAGTAGACCATATACGATGACATGATGTACTTACTTTAGCCTTAGCTGCTCAAAACACGACTGCCAAGCCTGTGGCACATGTGTGTATGTCCTCAGAAGAGAATTAGTGCCAGTTGTTTGAGCCTGATATTCCAGGGAATATCCTAATATATACCCTAAACAGAAGCCATAGACTAATAGGGAGTTTGCCTAACAGCAGCGTGTTGCTGTGATCTGCAGTTCCGGTAGCTTTTCCATCTAAAAATATAGCTGCATGGCTCCTCTCCTTCCCTGTTTTACTCCTCCTCCCTTTTCTCACTGGTATATGTTAAATTTTTTAAGGAAATACACATCTGGTAGCTGCCTGTGGGGAGTTACGGGAGACGTTTCATGCATGTATGAAAAAATCAACGTGCTAGTGTGCTGAGA
This sequence comes from Rynchops niger, assembly GCA_013400035.1. NCBI lineage: Eukaryota > Metazoa > Chordata > Aves > Charadriiformes > Laridae > Rynchops > Rynchops niger. The sequence goes on along the minus strand of VXBH01007004.1, from coordinate 312,477 downwards.
ATACCAGAAACTCTTTGCAAAAGAGCAAATGTGTATCAGCCTCAGAATGGCAGGTTGCTTGGAAACCCAGGATTTCCTTTTTCTAATCTGTCTCTGGAGAGTTTGCTGCTGTTGCATTTGCTGCTGGCAGATTTTATGAACTTTGTAGTAGAACTTTATGGTCAACAAGGTGTAGCAATGGGAGTTCGATGTGTCAAGGTGAAGAGAGAGGTTTCGCTGTTGTTCACGGACAAGTGCTGAACTGCCAATGTGTAACCAAATGTAGTTCGAACAGTCCCCAGTAGATTGTCTTGGAACTACTTGTGAAGGTAGGTCCAAACCACAGCTGCCTTTCTCACTCATTGGCTATACTGTCTTATTGAATACCTGTGCTTTTGTTTATTCACACTGTATTTCTTCTGGCCAACAAGTTTTCTCTTTTCTGTCCATCTTTAGCATAAATTAGTGCTTTTTAATTTCTCAGTATATTACTACTACACAGTTTACTCAGTATAGTACTCCCCAGTACTACATTAATACATTAATCTATCTGTCCGCTTGGACGCTAAGTTAGTTGAATTTGGCGGTAAGAGCATCCTGAAATTGTTAAGGTTAATGACTCAGTGTTTTACAAGACAAAATATGTTTGATGTTCAATTGATTGCTTGAGTTGTTTTATTGAATAATATGAATATTTAACTACTTAATTTCATGGAAGAGCATCTTTGTTATCCCCTTTATGTTAGTGAAACTGATGATGTCCTCATCACTTGGATACATGACTTTGCTCCAAAAAATAATCTGTTTGTTCTCACAAATCCTAGTGCTTTGATGTCCCAAACATTCCCCGGTGCATCCAGGAGGGGAAAATTCTTTTTGTAAAGCTGCCGTACAGTGACAAAAAGGCACAGCTCCTTTAGCATTCCCACTGCATGAATACATGTTGCTGTAAACTCTGTCCTTGCGGATTCTCTCATAGGCTCTTCGTTTTCTTGGAGTTGACTGAGGGCCGTTGAAAACCAATCAACGAAAGACAACCTGGAAGTTAACAGGGTCAATGGGATATGGGAAAACACATGAAAAATTTGCTTAGACACCCATTATTGCTTCTGTTTGCTAGCCTCCTGAAGCGTCTGGTTACTGAAAACATGTATTATCTAAGGATAGAAGGCACTGAATTATCTGTCCTCTCTGGAGAAGTAAATGGTTTGTTGCGTTCAAGATAACATTTTACCGTTGTTGTTCTGACTAACTAAATACAACAAACCCAACTAAAAATCTGGCAGAGTATCTAGAATAAGTATCAAAACTTGGTTTTGTGTCAGGAGATAGTAGTAGTGTGGCATTTGGCTTTGTCTTTTAATACTTCGAAAAATAAATCAAGATCATTGGACTATCAAACAGCTGTGATTTGAGTCAAGAATAAATTCCCTCAAATAAAATGTTTCTTATCATGGCCATTAAATAACTGTTTAATAAGGCTTTTGATAAATAAATATTGTCTTTGAAGACATTATTGTTGTTCGTAGCAAAAACCGATTTTGATTCTTACTGCAAAATGGTGAGCCTCCCACCTACACAATATCTGTCCAGTGGATAAGATCAGATTTCTTCATTTAGCGTAGTAACTTAAATCGTTTTTTAAAGCACTAAAAAGAAAAACTGCAAATAAGAAGCAACGAATCAGGAAATAAAAGCTTTGTGCTTTGTAATATTTGTGATTATGAGAGACACTGTCACTGGCATTCATGGCTTATAGCAGGACAGTGTTACGCTGATCTTACTGGCACTGCATGCTTTCTGCATAATTTGGGTGCTCACAATTGATCCTAAAATGTTACAAAATGTTCTGGCATCCTTCACACCACACATCCAAGAACAGGTATTCTCTCTTACGTGTAGTGAATCTGAACTGAGCCTCCTGTTTGTAACCTTGGGAAGCTTTGGGAAGATCCTCTGTGAGGTTCCAGATTCCTGGCTAGGGCTGCTTCCTCTGCTGAAACTCCTGATTCCGCCTTCAGTTTAAGAAGCATCAAGGGAAAACCTTACAGAGGAATAAAGCTGCGCAAGTATCCTGATATCTTAAAAGTTGCTTTCTTTGTGCTGTGGTCTGTGAATTTATGGCTTTACAGTGATTATTTCAATTCACTTACTAATGCAAGGAAGAAAACATTAAATTAAAAGAGATGAGAGAAAAGTGCTTATGTTCTTTTCCTGTCTGATGACTGTTGGCTTGAGGTTTTCTGGCTACAGTTGAGTTGACTAATAAATTGTGCAGCAGTGATTCCAGTTGTACCTCTTCTGTTTCCTGTGCAGCCTGATTTGGCAGGCCTTGCTTATTCTGTCCAGCATCTGGTGGCATCCCAAGGTCAGTGCATGTCGTTACCAGAACATTAAAACAGCACATAGATTTGGTTTTGTTTCTTTTCTAAAAGTTCTTCAGTAAACCGAAATGGTAAAAATACCGAAGAAAAGCCTCTTACCAGAAACTCCTTCTGACATGCCCATTTTCACAAAATAGGGTCGTTCTGACTTCGAATTAATTTTTTTGGAACACATTAGGTTATGTCAGATGCAAAGCTTTGCTTTCTAAAAATAATTTAAAAGCATACGTATTTGATGTCTTTAGTTTCATTTAAGTAATAACCAGTGAAAAACAACTTTTATATTGCTTTATAATTCTTTGTAGATTTTTGGAGGTAATATTTAACTGGATATCAAGAGCATTTCCTAGGAAGGGAAAAGTCAGACTACTAGTCAGATGGAGAGGCATGCACTCTCTTCTGCAGTGTATTTGTGGCTCTGAGGGCTTTTATTAGTAAGAAATCCTGCATGCCATACGTTAATGCCTGGTGTCATTCCATTGATTCAGTTTAACCCACACATTAGAGAGCCACCCTTTGGCGTTGGTATGTTCTATGCTAGATAATCCTCTTTTTCAGTAAATCTATTTAAAAATCTCCTTCAGTCTGCAGCATCCTCCCAAACTAAAAGTATTCCTGGTAGCTGACAATAAGCCATATTTTAGTCTATGAGATACCCTTTTCCTTTTTTCGTTTTTTCTTTTTTTCTTTTTTTTTTTGGGGGGGGGGGTCTTTCTTCCAGTCCAACCTCTGTTTCAATCTCTTACACTCTGCCAGGAAAAAAAAGGAAAATGGAGAAGAGAAGGTCTTATATCCTAGCTGAGGTGAAACGCCTCTTTCACAAAGGAATACAATAGTATATTTGCTGCCAAGACACCATATGCTGATTGCTTGACTTAGGGTGAAATGGAAGAAGGAATTAGTGAGAGCCTGCAGAGCAGATTTCGGAGGTATTTTTGTTCTTCTCACTGCTCCCTCTTTGTCTTTTCTTCTGACGGGGCTTTGTCCTTCATGCTATGACAGATTTTTGGCAGTGTTTTTGAATACGGATGCAGACAAGTCCTGGTGCAATTGTAAGCCTCTGGATCTCCGGGTAATAGTTTTGGGCACGAGCATAACTTTATAGTGTGTGCTCTGCAGGTGAATTCAACCCTCCAACTAAACTTGTTTCCCAGGTTGATTGTGAACGTAAGCACTGAGTCCTTGCTTTGTGTTTCAGTCACCAGACACTGCATGTTTGTGTGCAGCCCTCAGGTTGCTGCATTTGCAATTGCTGCAATTCTACTTTCCATGCTATTGTATTACAAAAAGAGTGAAACAGGTTACTAACTCATAGAACAGCACAGCATATGTATACACACACACACACACATATATATATACACGTGTGTGTGTGTGTGTGTATATATGTGGACAGGTAACATTATATTCTCAGTCCTGATGCAGCAGAAGCTTTATACCGCTAAATTCTTCTCTGCTAGGCATTATTCTTTGGTCTATGTGAAGAAAATAAACAGCTTTCTCTTGGCTTTCATCCTTCTTTTGTGTATTTTCAGACCTTAGCAGTGTTAGATTAGCATGGTTGTAGTGTTCGGCCTACCTGTACAAATTTCAAGATTTTTGGTCTCTGTTGTACCTTCCTAAGAGTCTTTTGTGCATTATAGAACTAGTGGCACAAACATTGTGAGCCGCTAAAGAGCGAAGCTGGTGCAAATATGGACAATACAAACAAATGCTAATAAAGGGTGAAGTCAAAATAATACAAGAACTTTAGTCTGAAGACTGTGTTTCTCCAAACTGAGCATTATTGCTGAGTGGAAAACCTTCAATTGCATGTTACTTTAAAAAAAAAAAAATAAAAGCAAAGAAACAAACCCCCAAAAAATCAGCCCCCTCCCCAAAAAACCCCAGCGCAAACCCAACGTTCTTGGAGGTGTTTGTGCATTATTCACCAAGTTAAGGACAGAGAGATGTTTTCTTATAAACACTGGGGAATATTCAGCAGGCAAGAAAAATCTATTTGGGTATGGAATGAGATCTTATTAAGAAATTATTAGTTAAATAGAGATTCCTAACTGGTAATGTAACTGTTTCTGAAGTAACAGTCAAGAAAACAGGACTCTCTTGTGGATGCAGCATTGTTCTGGCCTAGTAAAGGAAATTGTTGTACGTACCAGAGAGCTACTTCCAGTTCTAAGACAGTTTGTGGTTTTTTAAAATTTTTTTCTAGTGACACCAAAATAGATCTCTGAAGTATGTCTTGGTATTTACTCTGTTTTACATTAAATCACCAGAAGTGCTGTGGGATTTCATTCATGATTTAAAATGCATTGGTTGAAATTTTGGTGGATAAATTGAAGGTATGCTGTAAGACAGTAAAAAAGGGATGGTAAAATTAGTACCTTTAGAAGGTGAAGCATTCTGTTCACTTAATTAGTTGAGGAAGGACAAGATAAGTTAGAAAAATGAGTAAATCGGAAGTGAATTTTAGTGCAAGTTTCCATCATAAATAAGCAAGAGTAAGCCAGGTTTGGGGTTTTAAGGGTTTTTTTTCCTGCATTTTCGATCCCCATTTAATCGATTCATAAATCAATTAATTACTGTCATGAGAGCTGAGGGTAGCAGGAAATTGGGTTCAAATTAAAAAGAAAAGGAGGCAATTTGTTTTAAGATTGAAAGTTGAATGTTCATTCGAAGTTTAATCAGAAGTGACCCATTATTTGAAAAGTGGAATGTCAATGTCTTTCTAATTTCACAGAATGCTTCATTAAATAAGTATTGAAAGGATCAGGTTAACTGATCATTCCAAAAGGAAGATGAGGCAAAAGGGGCTTTTGGAAGCCCGTTTCCAAATACATGTTATGTTTATTCATTTCTCTCCTGAAGAGCTTGTAGAGAAACCAAATCGTGACACTGGGAATTCAAGGATTATTGGTGTGGTCCTTTCTAGATTATACAGATTGTATGATAAAAATTTAGCTTCATATCAGAACAGCAAATCTCCTTAATCCAGTTGGATAGCTATGTACCTAAAGAAGTATTTACAAATGGTAATAAAGAGCAAGGAGAATATTTTCAAAGGCAGAACTGGAAGCTGGGTGTCTCACGGTAGTCTGACCTTGAAAAAGCTTTTCCATAAATGGTTATCATTTCGAGAGCATTCAGCTGCACAAGGTGTAGAACACCCTGCCCGTTGTACGAAGTGAGGGCTGTGCTAGTGCCTGACTAGAAATCAGATGAGTTTTGTTTAGGAAGTGAGTGCAGGAGAGTACGAGGGCACTAACTGTGGCTGAAACTCCTACTGTGGGTGAAAAACATTGAAGCAGTAATATCGTTGTGTTTAGTGCTTGCTGGAATAGCATGTCTTTTTTTTTGGTTGGTTTTTTTTTTTTTTTTTTTTTTTTTGTGTGTATTTACTAGAAATTTGCTTAGTATGTTGCTGTTAAAAAAATACCCTAACACTCACTTGTTATTGTGAGCTTGCTGAAAGAATAAATGGTGAGTCTGATTCAGTTTCTCGCTGTTGGAAAGTGTTGCTCTTGCTGTTAAACGCTGAGAGGGACTCTTGAAACATCATCTAGACTCACATCTAGCCCTGGGATAAAGAGTGGCCTTCTGTTACTTGGAAAGTTCATGCAGCTTTCTCTGATGAGCATAGTGCTTGAAAGACAATAAAAGGCAAGAGAAACCGAATATGTTTGCCTTTCTAGTAGTTCTTTATGGAGGTGTTTTTTTTTATGGGGGCAAAAAAAAAAAAGAAAGAAAAAGGAACAACTGTTCCAAACATTTCCCTTCATAAGGGCAGAGGAAGGTATTTCAGATGTTGGCAAGTTATTTCAGATAGTAATCTTGGATTAACTGTTTGCAAGTATTATCTGTCAGTACACACAGAGAGAATAATAAATATTATCTATAAATATGTACAAATATATAAATTTGTACTAATTTGTTCTATTTCACATACACTCCATAGGAAGAGCTTTGTGTTTTGGGCCAGAAGCTTAATCATGCAAAAATACTCAAGCCTGCTTAAAGCCGTGGTTCTGTATGACTCCTTTTCGAGAGCTTGGCAAGCAAGACTTTGATTCCATTGTGAGCAAAATGACTTGCCACTTGCAGTGACAAAATGCGTGTTGATTTATTTGCTGATCGTTGCTTACTTATGTTGTGTTCTTTCAAAGGCAGCAGTTGAGGCAGTAGTAGCAAGGGCTGCCTGCTTACCTTGCCCAGCTGCTGGGGTCTCGACTAGGCTGGAAGCCTTTGGAAGGAGGGTTGATTGCTCACTGGCTTTCAGAAAAGGAACATACTCATCTGGGAGGGTTTTCCAGAGCATAGATGAGGCAAACAAGAGAGCAACTGGTCTGGTGTGAGAGGGGGACAGTAATAAAAATCGAAAAGACCCCGAAACCTTTCAATACAGAAGGGACTGATGAGATGAGGAGGGAGCATATTCGTAGTCTCACCCTAAGACATGTAGGAAAAAAACCCAACCTCTGTTGCTGGGGATCCTGCCAGGGGCTGTGCTGAGATTGTTGCAAAGTGGAAAGTCACTGAAGCGTTGCTGGGCTGAGGAAGAACCTAGACTTCTTGTGCAAAGAAACAACAGGCAAAAGTTATTTACAAAGTGGTTTTTGTTTTGTTTTACTTCTGCTTTTTAATAAAGGCTGTTCTCCTGGATTTAGTTCTCATAAAAGCTAGTTTTAAAGAAAATCAAAGTTTTTCTTTTCAGGTGTTTGCGTCCAGAAAGATATCAGAACTGATCCACATGGAAGCTGTAGCTGACTTGGGGTTCGGTCACACTATTCAGTCGTGTAATTTAAACACTTTATGACCTAGTATTTCTTTCCATTTAAGTTGTGTAAGAGGAGCAAGACCTTCTGCTCCATGAAGGCACCTAAATTAAGATAATGTATCTCTCACCGTTGAATGCAAGGTGAGTGTAGGACTAGAATCCTAAACTGTGCTCCGCAGGTGTGTGTCTGGAGTAGGGTGGGACAAAAGCTGGTTACGTGGTGTTTCCCTGCTCTACAGGCATCTCATCCATCACGTTTTAGATTCCAGAGAAAGAACATTTGTCTAAATGGAGCGATAATCTGATCTTGTGTAGCAAATCGAATTCAGTAATCATTCCCTTCACTGACTCTTAGTAAGGTACTCGAGAATGAATATAAATAATGTAATTCTCTTTAAGTTATTGATTGCAATTATGTGAACGATGATGAAGAGCATTAGCACCACCGTAGTAAAATGACAGTGTTCCTTAACCTGCCCCCAGTCAAATGACATGGCTCTGTAAACTGGTGTGCAAGCTCAAGCCAAAGATGAATGGGTGCTATAAATTAATCTTGAAGTATGTGTTTTGTCTTTATAATGCATGACTTCCTGCATCATCTCCCGGAGATCCAGAAATAATTTAAAAAAAAAAAAATTTAAAATAGCTTAAAAAAAACCAAGCAAACTTACCAGCAATGTAAGATACCTTTTTGAGACATACCTTTCACTGAGTTTTCTTGAACGCGTCTATGAGACATGTCACACTGGTCAAGGAAGCTTAATTTAGCTGTGAATGTAGTATCCCTTTGCTGATGTGGCCATCATGCAGCTGTGTCCCACACTTGCTGGGGAGGAGAGCTCAGTGCTGTGCCCCATTAAGAACTAGCGCTTGGATCCAGATGATGTGCGGCGATGTGGAGTACAAACAGGATTCTGATGCAGCAGCCTTATTTCAGATACCACCATTTTATCCCCCAGGGGTACATGAGTAAGATACTTTATATTGTTTGTTTCGAGGAAGAGGGGAGGGTTTTTTCTCTGCTTCTTCATAACTTCTGTTTGAACTGAAGTTAACAGCTCTTTTAGCTAAAGTACTATTTTTCTTCAGTCTATGTATGGCTTAGAAGCCAGCATGTGAAAGAGCAAAGCTCAGTTGTGTAAGAAGACGTTGTACAAGCCAGAACAAAGCATTTAAATTGTTTGTCTCTCTCATTTGCACACTTCCTGATGTTTAAAACAATAAACCCCACTGAGTGTGTTTAGCAAGTGAAAAGGTAGTGGATTGCCAGCCTTACAAATCAGTCCTGTTAAAGCTCGGATCAGCTTAATATTTTTTAACCAAAGGTTTATTTGACCGCTGTTATTTGCAATCTCTGAATGCAGGTAACTTTATGGCTGTTGAAGAATGTGTTGGGCGGGCACCATTACCAGGTGTGATGCCCCTAGAAAGGGGCTTCACTTCTAGTGAGTACAGAGCATGAGTCTTTTTTGGGAGAATAAGGACAGAAGCTATTGAAGATCAGTAGATATAAAGAGGAGGAAACTGAAGAAATATTAGTGTACTAGAGACAGGAAGCTGGTATTTGAAAAGGGCATGCTTTCAGAATATTGTCAATATTGCCTCACAGTCTGGGAAATAATTTAAACCAGAAAAATTATTCCTCTTAAATACGGCACCGGGGGCTTCTGTGAATTTTATTTGGAATGCAATCTGAAAAGGCTCTATAGATATTTTTCAAAATTGTTTTCACAGAGATGTAATTGTAGTATAATCTTACAGTGATTTAGGCATTTCTGAGCCAGGGATATTGTCATCTTCCTATTCCAGCTAGTACTATTTTATACATGAATTCATTGAACATCAAAATTGCACTTGGAATTAAGGTGCTCTCTTTATTGGGTCCTATGTAAAGCTCCAGAACTGGCACAAATAAAATGTTATGAGTCTGGCAAAATATAGTCATTTCATGTGTCACACTCCACTGCTTAACCTTTCTTAATGGATGCCTTTTCTTATATTCTTATTACTGTCCCGCTCCAGAAGAAGAAAAACAAAAACAGTGGCATTAAGAGACACATGCAAAATGTTAGTTCTAGACTAGTCTAACTTAATCTGAATCTGGGTGCTTCCCTAGAGGTTCTGCCAGGGCTGCCAAACAAAGGAGAAGACAAGTTTCCCAGCGCTCAGATGCAGAGACACACTACCAGGAAGTACGTCAATGCGCGGCTCGTAGTCCCTCTGCAGTCCCCAGTCGATCCCGCTGGTAAAGCTGTCTGTGATTCTGCATGGCACACAGGGCACTGGACACTAAATACAACAAAGGAGCTTAGGATATTCTAGCTAAACACAATAATATATTTAGGTGCTGGCATGTAAAATTAAAATAAAAACCCAGAATAAGATTCACAGACAAGGAAAGATGTAGGCCTTCCAAAAGGAGATACAAAATATGATGCTGAACTTAGTTGCCTAGAGGCAGAGAGCTTGAGCTGAACTTTTGTTCCTCTTCAGGACATAGGTAAATGCAGTGGATACATCTCTGGTTATTTGTGCATCAGAGTTCACTTTGAAGAGGATGTTTAAAAGAACTGCTCTGCTTGTACAGTTTAGAATGGCGTGATACTCATGCGGCGTCGCACCCTCCTGCTGGTCCCTGAAATAACTCTGGCCATGGCTTCTGTGCTTTTGTACTGAGCTTGTTGCTGTTGTGAACAGTGTGTTCAAAGTATGCTTACCAAACGGAGCGTGTCAGTCTGTCAAGGTGCACCGCTACACCTGTTTTTATACCAGGCGGGGATTAGATGGGCACTAGGTTTGTAGCTTTTTGAGAGGGGCCATTCAGGTCATGCACTAGAGGCACTCCACAAAAACAATGATAATTAATTATATGTCTTGGGAGTTAAAGGAATGTAGAGAAAGATTTTTCTTTTCAGGTTAATTTCTGGGTTATTATACCTGATTCAGGAACACCAGTGTAAAATAATTCCCATTTGGGGCATCTGTGCACCCTTGAGGCTTGGGGTTTGGTTTTGTTCTCTTCAGTCCACCCCTGGGTATCGGTTTGTTGTTTCCTTGCGACAGCAAATCTACAACCTAACTTCTGGCTTTCTTACAGTACAAGAAGAGGCGAACATCTTCTACAAATAATATATTAAGATTATCTGGTGTTAAAAAGAGTGGTCAACCTAGAGTTTGTAATTCTAGGGAACTGACCAAAACCCCGTATTATGTCGATGGTATTACTGTATACAGAAGTAGGATGGTTGCAGAAGATAAAAGTATATTCTTTGATTACGGTGTTTATATTTCTTCTGAAGACTAAATCATAATGTATTTAATAAAATGTCTGGTTGCTACCTAGCTCAAAAGGAAATCTGTGTGGATGTTTTTTCTCCCTCTAGGCAAAAATTTTAGCTGCTTTAGGAAGCGTAATTACAAAGACAACTCCATTCCAGAAATAAAGTCATAAGACTTAAGGGTTTTTGACTCTTTTGGGGACTTGGAATCAGTTAATTAGGTCAGTGAAATAAGTTTAATAATCGGCAAAACTTAAGAATAATTTGAAGGGTTTTTCAATTTCTGAACAAGATCCAATAAGCATTTGAAGGATGTAAATCAATGTGGAATCCTAAAAGGCTTTTTCTTTCTTTCTCACAGAATTCTAGCTTTCTCTATGAAGCTCTTTTTCCTGTACATACAACGAATACTGAAGAGCTGGATCCCTCCTTCAGCCTGCACGAGACCATTGCCAAGGTAACAGAAATGAAGATCTCATTTATACACACTTTCCTTCACATGGCCAAATTTGAATTTGTTAATAATTTTGAAAGATAAACTATTTTTTCGTGTGAATACTTTGAACATAGTTAAAAGTTGTGGGTTTTTTTTCATTGAGATTCACCATTGGAATATTCTTTATTGTTACAGTGGTCGACTTGTGTGATCAAAGTACTTATATGTATGAATGCTTCATTTTATGATTCAGTTGTATTTTGCATGGTTCACACTAGACTTACTGGCATGAGTGCAGGGCATTGAGCCCCACTAGATGGCAGGAAATAGCAAGTTCGTTGCTGTCAATTTTGTCAGCGATGAGGGCTCTCTGAGGGCACCTTCACATTCACAGATACTTGGGTTTATGAGCTGTCACAGTGATGCTCGCATGGGAGGAAGGGGTGGCCACCCCATGATTCTGGAGAGTGCTCTACAGAGGGGATGCTCCCAAAGTTAATGTGTTCCGACTCCCCTCTTGTCCCTCCAATATAATACTCCCTCCATGTTTTTTATTAATCCAATCAAAATTACTCCTTGCTCTGAAGTGCTTTTTCTTCGCTCTGTCCACTCGGCAAGACCTGTTTCTACAAAGAGACATGACTATAAATGAGTCCAATTTAATGGGTTCGTACACTTCTTATAATTGGGTGTCTTATAAACCAGAGCTATGTAGACCTCACAAACAGATTTCTTTGTTTATTTGGAGCTACTTGTTTTGGAAAAGCAGCTGCCATTGAAACATTTCTTTTGGCAACAACAAAAATAAATTCACAAAGATCAGCGATGTGCAGATTTAGCATGTGGACGGATCAGCATCTTCGGCAAAACAGACAGTGACTGATCTTGGGGTTTTAAGGGGTGTTTTGTTTGCTTGTTTGTTTGCTTTGCTTCTGTTTTTTAAAAAAGAAGCACGTATTCCTAGACATGGCAGAATCTGCTAGTTAAGGAACAATCACAAGACAAGAGTCTTCTCTGAAGCCCTTTTAATGGGATCGGTGGGTTTTAAGCCATCCTTGATGCCAAAGTGAGTGAAAAGATTCACCAGATTTCTTCCCAAGGACTGAGGGAAGTAGATTATTATGTGATTATTTACTGCATAATTAACTTGTGATTTACTAATTAGTGTGTGATGGGACAGGTGTAATCTGAATAAATCTGTATTTTAGTATTTGCTCTATAATGTTAACTAACACAGAAAAATATTTGTTAGGTAGTTGACGTCAAGCATTTTGATCCTGTTTAAATAATTACAAATTATTTTAAGTAGGTTCATCGAGCATTACAATTTTCTTTGCTAAAACTTGATGAAGATTGCACTAGGATACGACTATATTTCCATTTTGCTTTTCAGACTATAGCCTAGGATGCTTTTATAAAGATGCAGCAGTATTTGTCGTCTTTAGCTTAGCTTAATTGATCTTAAAGTAGATTCTTAATAGCTTGAAAATCAAAATCTTTCTAAATTTCATCTATTGTCTACTGGTTTTTATAGCTAGGTAATGGTGGTGTTACCTCTCGGTTCCCTCTATTCCTCCACTTCAAACTTTTTCTCCGAGTAACTAAGCCAGCCATTGTCTGTCTTTTCTCCTCCAAGATGGACTTCCTTTTGCCCTTCCTTTACCCTAGTGGTTGTCACTCCTTCCAATTTGAAAGCATTTAGTTCGGGTGACTGTCCAGAAAAGTGTGTGGTATTTTATCTAAGGCCTTATGTTGCTTTGTGAGGTAACGTTTATCCAGCTTTGTACGTGAGGTGACGTCATATCACCTTTTCCTTGGTAAGATCTTCTTTCAGCCCTACTTTTAATTCTGGTGGCTGCATGTTAGTGTAGACAAGCTGCTGCATATGTAGTTGGAATTCTAACGTGTCACCTTACTTTACAAATTTGCTTTTTTATGCTGACACTGGTTTCCATGCTTTGGGCAACCTGGAAGGTTACTGGGGCTTTTTTTTGTCTCCATTATCGAAACTCTGAAGATGTCCTCTCTATACAGCACACACATTGATTCTTAGTGTCAGCCCTTTAAGGGGGAAAAAGCTTAATGAGGTTTTATTTCTTTGAAAAGAAAAGACAAATATCAGTTGAGCCTTGATGAAAACATCTATAATCACTAAAAGAAAGCAAATTCGAGTCCCATGGAGGTACGAATTGTTGAAACAATGCCTGTTCTAAACCACTGCATTGTTGATCAGTTACCCGTGTGTATGACTGCTTGCAGAATTCTGTGTGTTACACTGTGCACGTGATACATGATGCTTGCTGCTTCGACAATTTTTTGGTTCTAGTATAAAGTGGACTATTTAAAATATTTTTTTTGCCTTTGTCAGTTACTCTTTATGCCTAATGATTGTCTTTGAGCTAGTATAGTTAATCATAAATATGTTTTTATTTGAGTGAAAGAGAGAAGTGGGTAAAAATACAAAAATGTTATATATCCTGAAATACCATTTCATCTTGTATCTTTGAAAATGGAGTTTTCTTTACTTTTATAGGCAAGCTAAAAGGAAAAAAATTTTTTTTTTTTTTGGACTTCTAAGTGGCAAAAGCAAGCTGTATTCATGAGACTACAGAAATTCTGATGCAATTCTCTGGAACGCCTTGGAAACCTTACAGTTTGAGTGATCAAGACGTAGTTTCTTACTGACGTCTTTAAAGGAAAAATATTACTTGGATATGGGATTTAAAGGAAATGCTATAATTTATTTAGTGAACTAAACACTGTTAATGCTATTCCTTAATCTGAAATCTTCGTATTTTCATTGTGGTACTCTGAACAGATGAAGCCAAGTTATATCTTCAAAAGATTAGAAATCTCTAGCTTTATAATAACTTATTCATATTTGCAAAAACAGCCCATAGTGAGAAGTTAGCTTGTGGTTAGAATTTATACTCCTCAGTTGGAAGTTAATGCTCCTCAACGGGTACCAACCAGTCAGCCAACTGACTGTGTGTGCTCCACTGCCATTGCAAGTAAAACAGGTGCTCCGACATTTTAACTTCCAATTTCAAAAGACCTTTCACATAATACTGATTTTTATGTTAAAAGAAATTAAATATTCAAATAGAATAAATTCAATGTTTACTAATTTTCATTGGCTTTTTTTCCTTAGAAATGGCTTATGAAAATATTTGAAACGTTAACATTTTATTCTTATTTGAGACCAAATGCATTTTTATTAAATTTTTTTGCACGTTGGAAATGCCTTATTCTGACCAGCTTTATTCAGATAAATATCGCATTATTTTACTACTATTTTTTCCAAATGTCAAATATTTATAAATAGAACAAAACACTAGGAACCAGCTACAGTGGCTTTGAAGAGTATGGAAATCTTTGTCATGTATCAATTGTTCTATGACATTAAATGATGGAAGTTCAAACTGTAGGATATTCAAGTTGAGGTTGTTCTATTCATGATGACTTGAATATTTCTTCAGTGCGGTGAGCTAAAACCTGTGAGGTTTTGGAGTTACAAATCTTGGAAAATAAATCCAAACTATTGTAGGCCTTTAGTTGACAGCTTATTGTTAAGCAACATTCTGCCGTATCTGAACTAAAGGTTTTGTGATCATGGGAGGCCTGGTACCAGCTAAGGCCTAGACCCAGGAAATAATGGGCTGTGTTCGTAAGTTAATGTAATTCCTTCTATTTCAATGATTGCTAATTTGACTACGGCATCCATGTTCAATAAATTCTTTAACATAATGTTTGCTTCCATTAATAATCCTTGTATTTTGTTTCCTTTGGAAAATCTTAACGGCCAAATAAAAATCTGCCTAAAAAGGCAAAAAATTGTTACGTTTCATACCACTGAAAAAATACATTTTCCGTATGCAGAAACATGTATTTTAGAGCTGTTTATGTGAGGGACATTGTGTTTAAAATTACAGTCTCGGTTCCTTCAGCAAGCAGCTGAGATCTGACCGGTGTGATGTACATCTATGGGAACACGCGCAGTAATTGGTATTTTTGAGATACGGTTGGTTTGTATTTCTGGAAGCTATACTTACTTCATCAGATCAAACTGAGGTTTGGAAACAGAAAATGTTGAATTCAATGCAAGGCGGCATACTGGTGGTGGGTGGCGGTTATTGTAAAAGGAATATTGACTTTACTAAATCGAGATTTATTCATTCAGACCTAGCAGTGAAGATGTCACAGGGTTGAGATATCTGGAGAAAAAAACCGAAATATCTGAAAAAAGCAATTGTTACAAAGTATTACCTATTACCAAATTTCTTTTGTATTGATGGTTTTACAGTGAAGGAGGGTTTGACCTGGTTTGGGTCTTTTTTGTATATTCAAGAGCATTAGATATGGACAAACCAATTTATCCAAGCTGATTGAGTTCAGAAATAGTTTATGTTCCTTCTTGGTGTAGCCTCCAGAGTAGGAGTATCCTCACCGGATAAGAACAAAACTCCATTTGGTACAAAAGTCTCCCACTGGTAGTAAGAAGTAGTAGATTCTTGGGGAATAAATGCATAAAATCAGGGAATCGCAGCACGATACTTCCTCTGGTATGCTTTCCCACTTACTGTCAGTTGGCAGTGCAGTGTTTCTTCGGCTCATAACCACACCTCTGCACCAGTTTCCAGCGCTGTTACATGTGTAGTTGTGTGTGCCCTTTTTATTTGCATTCTGACTTCCATAACATCCCATAGCAACGTTTCCCACAATTTAATTCCCTTCCTGCCCTGCCTTACTTTAAACTTGCTGCTTGTTTATATCTACTAGGTTTTTTTGCTTTTGGTATGAGAAATAATAAACAAACGTGCTCTGTTTGCTTTTCGATGCCAGTTGCTTTCCTTTCCAAACTGTGTTGTGTCTGAGTGTAGTGACCAGTTTGAGCTGTCCTCCCAGGTAAGTCATTCCTGCCTAATAATGTATTACCCCTGTATTTCTGCAGTTCTATGGCATCTCTTTTGCTTTAAGCTCGTTAGAACTACTGTCCCGTATTCCACATGTTGGATCACTGTGGACGTATAGACTCTCTGTGATATTTTCTTCTCTAGTCCTTCCTCAATAATCTTCAACATTCTATTGGTCTTTTAGACTGCTGTTATCTATTAACTATTCATGATGACTTGAATATTTCTTTCTTCAGTGATATCAGCTAATACATGCATCCTGGATATTCATAGCCTGTTTTCTCCCGTGTGCATCCCTTCGTATTTGCCAACAATGAGCCTGCCACTTTTTAGCCCAGCGCTCAAATATAGTGGGATGCAGGTCAAGAAGGTCATGAAGAATGAGTATTTTTCATTCTTGGTAGCAGCGGTGTGCTTAGTGTTCAACCAGATGAAGCTCATTTGCCACAGCATGTCACTCGTGGTGTGCTTTGCTTGTATGGCCAGTGAAGCTGGTGGAAAAGCTTACGCTGGTTTTGGTGGGAAATTATTTGAGGCTCTTCATCTCTCTGAGAGAAATAGGGCTTTAAGGAATTCTTTTCTACATGAAAGGCTTGATACTAAGTAATGATGGAAAAATTTCAATATAATTTTTTATGTGACGTTCAGTGTTAGAATAAATAATCAGCTAATTGTGGCATGTGCTCTCTGAAGACAGTAGTTACCTTAATTTCATGAACACTTTGAAAAGAGAGCAATTGCTGAACGTGTCAGATAAAATGAATGGGAAAGATGCAGCTATTCAGGAGGTAGGTCTGTAATCTGAATTCTGTAATTTGTCAGAATGCTTGTCAGATCAGTTTATCTTAGATCTTGGCCCTTTAAATGTGGATTTAGGGTAGATTGTTGCAAGGCCCAGGCTGATCTGAAAGATTCAGAGAAGAAAGAGACATATGTAAGCTTCCTAGAAGTGAAGAACCAAGACATTCACTACAGCAGCGTGTTGCATTACAAAATTTAGTGGTATCTTAAGTGAGATTTGCAGACCTTGTAATTTCAGGTGTGTTTTGTAGTATATATATCAAGTATTAAAATGGAGAAAAGTGTGTCTGTGTGGCAGAGAATGGGTTTTCCCACCAGACCAGGAGAAGTCGGGTGAAACTCCATTCTTACCAAACGAATACTCAGAAAAGTGAGTGCTATTGTTCAGTAAGTTTCATCAGTGTTATTACTTCATGGCAACTAGTCAATTGGAGTTATTATCAAGTTTGAAAATACTTCTGTGTTATGAGGTATGCTCACTAGAGTAGCCTAATAAGACTCGGATTATGCAGTTCTAAAAGCTTTAGTGGCAGTCCCCCAACAGGGAGTGCCACTGGAGCCGCTTACCCAGTATCAGCCATGGAATAATAATAATCTTGCATTGATTTTTACTTTGGCAGGCACCAAAGTGTTGAAAGGGATGCCAGAAGTGACATAATTGGTTTTATGATGAGTTATGGGTGCTGACAGAAAACTCTTGAGAAAATTATTAGTGATCCTGATTATTATACACTTCAATTATGGAGATGCGTAAAGTAGAACTACCATAATGCAATTAAGTTCTAAACAGTAAATAAAAACAGTAATAAGGAGGAATGTTTCCATTTCTAGGGGAAGTAAGAATTTTTTGTGTAACATACTGCAGTATTTCCATTTTTTTTTAAATATAAACACTTCCAAGAAGATGACAGGCAGATTCTTTTCTTGAAGCAAATGGAATGAAAAGTGCTGGACTGCAGGACTCTTGGTAAATGAAATTCACATTTTGACCACAGATAAGGTACAGCACAGGAATGTTGATTTGAGGAATTCTTTAGCAGGATCATACTGTTCTGTTCCTTTGAAGCACGGGAGGGATGTATATTCCCATTTACCCATTGTCTAGTCCCATGAATTCTCTTAATACATGAATAAAGAATACCCATTCATCTGGGCAATGCAATGATATCCATAACTTTGGTCGTTCCTTTCTTGTAATCTCACTAGAAATCAAAATCAGTGGTTTGGTACATGCTACCTCTGCTAAATATTTTCTTCTTCCTGCATGGTATCTGCAGATGAGTTCCTTTTGGTATGCTTCTGCACTGCAAAAGCTGAAAGTAGATATATACATATGTTTAACTGATACACGAGATTGGCATAAATTATTGAAATATTAAATTTATGACACATAAGATAATACAACATATCTAAATTAACACAAAGGCGGCAAATCCTTACAATCCCAAAGACCGAGAGTGCAGATTTTGAGTCAGTGGAATAACACTGTGAAGAACAGTACTAATGCTCCTGCCAGAGTTCAAAATCAAAACAAAATCTCATTGTAGTCAACCAGCTTGAAATTTCTTTGCGTTTCATTGAAGCATCTGTTGTAGTTTTGGCAGGGATGCAGCCCCTGTAATATCAAATGGAAACACTTTCACAAACCATCTACAGCGTGTTCATGTTGCAAAGTTTTCCCAGAAACATTTCTGCCAGCGTATTATTACTGGCATAGCTGTTTTGGCAGAGTACATTCACATGCATGTGTTGTTCCCACTACACCATGCCCTCTTTGGTATCAGATTGTTCTTGAAAAGGCTGTGTGGCATTGTGCTCGTGCATCCCAGTCGCCTCTGCATCACAGCAGCTGTACATCTGGATTTCCATTCATGCATCTTCCTTTTTACAGTTAAAAATTTGCTCTGCGTCGAACTAGAGGATTTGGCAGAATTGTTTAAGATTTACAAACAGCAGAGACAGACTATTACTCCAGGCAGAGTTACAGCACTTAAAGTGCTCGTGTAGCATGTGTAGAACGAATCTGAACTATTGGGAAAGCAGAAGTCTGATGCCCACAAGTATATTGCATATCCAAGAAACCCCCTTACCCTTGGAAGCCCAGGCAGACACAGGGCAGCCGTCCCCCGCGTCACCGTGTGGTGTGCTAACTGCAAACTTCTGCTGTATGCCAGGATTTCCACCATCAAAATGTGATGCGTTGGAGTGTCAGTTTTCACAGGTAATTTCCCCAGTTAACTTTCTTCAGCGATGTATTCCTTTTGATGTAATGTTTTTAATTCCTGTCTTCAATTGCGTATGCCAGACTTTCACATCCTTTCTCGGTCTCTTCATCATCACACCTCCAAAGACATGAGTTCTGCAGAGACCAACAGAACTCTCATATCTTTATAAAGATGAATTATGTTACAATTTTATACTTTCAAAACAAATTATCCAAGCCTCCAGCCAACAAACGGGAATACGGACCAGGGATAGGTGACAGAGATGATGGATGAAGTTAACATAACAGAAGCACAGTTCTCAGTGTGTGAGGTGAGAACCGAGCGGGGGGACCTGATTAATATCTGTATTTGAGACAATCTGCTGTTGATACTGAATTTTCAGATGTGAATTTGACCTTGTTTTGATGGTAATTAAGACATTAGAATGGTCTGCCATATCATTTGGGTGCTCTGACACACATAAAAACACCTGTATGGGTTTTTTTCCTCAGAAATTGCAGGATGACTCGGAGCATCTCTTGATTTTTCTGTTTGTTCTCCCACAGCTGGCAGCGATTCACGGTGTTCCAGCAGCTCTCACCTGCCGTGAGGTGATGTAGCAGCGCAGGTGCAGCGTAATGTGCCAGTTAGCCAGATCAGTCTCTCCATAACTTAAATAACTTGCTTTGCTTTACTGATCACCCTCTCATATGCTGGGTCTGAGCGTCTTACTTCTATTTATGGCTTAATGGTATTTGAGGTGCGCAAAGCAGAACTATATTGCTGTGGTGACAGACTGACCGTATTCGCACAAAAGCAAACTTGTCCGAATTTTTCTGCACAGAAGCACAGGCATATTTCACAGACATTGTTTGATTTAGCGCATATTCTCTTAAGCACACAAGTGAGAGTTTTTGTTTTACCTTTACCCTTCTTGCATGAAGGAACATATAATCCAGTTCAAGCAGAGGGTAAATACAAACCTGCTGAAAACTCCCTTCTGACAATGTGTATTTTATTCTGCAGCTATTGTCAGCAGCAATAAAAACAAGAGGAAATCTGCTGATATAAACTGGCACAGGAACTTTGGGGATGCTGCATGAATTGTGGTGAACAGGCAGTAACAGCATTCAAAGGAAAAAAAACCC
The DNA here is from genome assembly GCA_013400035.1 of Rynchops niger. Classification (NCBI taxonomy): domain Eukaryota; kingdom Metazoa; phylum Chordata; class Aves; order Charadriiformes; family Laridae; genus Rynchops; species Rynchops niger. The sequence continues at coordinate 292,563 of VXBH01007004.1, read as the reverse complement.
TGGCTGGGGATTTTCTCAGCATTAGGTGTGAAAGAGGTGACTTAGCTGCCAAAGACCTGAGGTGTTCTGACAGACAGTCACACTGTGTTTGGCCAGACAGCATATTCTCTATCTGCTCTAGCCTAGTTAGGGTAGATATGCTTAGAATTTTTCAGTAGTTCTTTGTTCCTAAAAGCAAGTAGCCTCAAGGACTCCTACACTTGAACTCTGATGGATAAAGACTAGGTAATAAAAATAAGTCGGAATTGCAGAACCCCTGGTAAAAATTCGATGAACCAGCTGCACTGTTCAACACAACTGTCCAAAACAACCCCAGTCCACTACCCCCCTGACACTTTCCATGTCTTTCCTGCTAATAACTCTTTGAAAATAAAAGAAGCGTTACGGGACTGAACTAATTCCATTTCCTTCTGTGCCATTTATTTGCGAAGTTCTGGAAAGATGTCAAGACTCGAGTATTACAGGATTGTATCTGGGCTTCTTTTGGAGCAGCTGGAATTCAATGTTTTCGGCTTAGAGAAATCTGACAAATATGAAAATATCCAAATAACCAGGAAACTGTGTCTCCGATAAACAAGAGAAGGTGAATGGACAAGAAAACGTAGCTGTCATCGTTAGTCGCAGGGTTTGTGTAGAAACCATTGCCATGGATTGTCTGTGTACAGTCCGTACTGTTCAATCCTCTGCCTGTCAGGAGAAAATCAATTTTGCGTTCCTTTTTGATATTGCAGCAAGACTGGATGCTCTTCAAAAAAAGTTAGCATTGGCTTCTGTCGCAATGTTTCTTAACCAAACTGCTATTTAAAACCATGCAGTTCCTGAATTCCTCTTTTAGACTTAAATTTTACTCAGTTTCTCTCAAGATTTGACTGTCAACCGTCAGTGAAAAAGGAAAAAAAAAAATCATTGCATCATTTTTCCAGCTAGAGTTGCCATTTCAGTGAAAGAAGCAAATGCATGTCAACTCCATCTGATCCAGTCAAACACAGAAAACATAAAAATTCATACAGAATGTATCATTTTAAAGCTTATGATAGAAACCCAAGATTGGTGTTGCTTGTACATTTTACGGAAGATGCTTTTTACTCCAAATTACAGCAGTCTGACTAAGCAAAAGAAGATAAGGTAGGAATGAGGAAGCATTGTTTAATCCCCATTTTATATATGAGAAAATGAAATACCATGTTCAAAAACGGTACTTAAAATAACTGAGCAACTGCTTCATCTCCTCACCTGAATTCAGCATTATCTTGTAGAATCCAGTGGTTTGTCTGATACTGTAGACAAAGACGGGGGTGTAGTTCAGAGCTGAAGCTAGAGTTCTGAAGTTGGAATTTAGCACGTGTTTGGGATTTGCTGGAATTTGAACCACTGGCTGTGACCAACTGGGCAGTTTTCTGCTGTGTCCTGAAGCCACGGGAGTGCCCGTGGTGGTGGGACTTACCCGGCTTGGAAAGGAGTTACATTGCGTACAGTGCCTTCTTTTGGTTATGTTGAGATTTGTAATCTGACTGCATCTCTAGCTGGTTATTGAGTGAGCATTAGTGACAGACTCTCAGCAAAGATGTTCATGACAGATGTCTTATTTGTTGGGTTTGGTTTTTTTTTCCTGGTGGTTGATGATCATGATGGTAAAGAAGCCACTGCATATTTATTGCACAAGTCAAATGATTATTTCCAATTTGTCCAATAGTGGTTTTGTAGTGAGTGACAGGAAAAATTATTTTATATCCATTGCTTTTATTTTGAAAATGTAAGTTTGTTATGAGGGCTATAGAATAATTGGACATACGTATGTATTTCTTAAGGAACATCGACACATATGTTTATATTCAACCACTGAAATCCAACAGCTGAAAAAACCAATCTGAAGCTTGCTACTCTAATAGGTAGGAATATGCCTGGGGTTATTTGAATTTTCCTCCATTTCCCACTATTCTTGTCTTCACACACTTAGTTACTGAATTTATCAAGAGTATAATTCCACGAATGCATTCTTTAGCATCACTACTACCATAGGCATTTGTTACTGGTTAACAAATACTTCATCTGCCAAAGTTGCAGTCTTTATTCTTGGCATACATGTACTGACTTTGGTGGCTGTGCAAGGAAGATGTATTTTTCTTTAAACGAGACACTGGTATTCTAGAGGAATAGGTCCTTTGAGTACTCTGAAAGTATCCTGTCTGTTGTATGAGCTCTCTGGATTAGCTCTTTTCTGTCTTCAGATCTTTCGACAAAGATGTCAAATCAGACAGTCCTTTCCCCAGAGTGTGCCTCTTAAAACAGTTTCTACTAATAATAATGTAGTAATGACTCTTTTTTTTTTTCCTTTTTTCCTTGTTTTTTTGGTTTGACTTAATCCAATTTGCATATGAGTGAATATGAGGTCAAGTCAGTGGAGCTTAAGTATCTGCTTAAATGCTTTTTAACCAGAGATGGAAATAGCTGCTTAAGTACTATGAATTGAATGAGTTGGGTTTGTAAACAACTTGCAGAAATACCTGGGGAAGTGCAGCTGCTAAGGTGCGTGTTTATTTCTTCATTTTATTTTGTAGACCATACTTACAGCTTCCTTTGGTGTACCGTTGTATAATGTATTATTGACAAGTTTTGTCTTGTTTTTTTTTTTTTTTTTTTATTTTATTCAGTGACATAGCTACAAACACACCAGAGCTTTACAGATGCTGAAGTTTACTTCATGAGCTCAGTTCTGAATTCAAAACCAGGTTTTCAATAATTTGGTTTCCCTTAAGGAATTTTAAAACGTCAGATTTTTCCAGGACACTTAGCCCAATCCACGGTATTCTAGATCTTCTCCTTAGATGTCGACACCTATTTTAGGATCAAACTGATAGGTGAACTCTGCTGGAACCACCCTCTTGGTGCTGAGCAGTTCTCGGGATCGTGGCCATCCAGAGGGGGGAGTATAAGACCAAAATTAAATGTCTATACAGTGGATAAGAAGAAATGCGTGTCCTGCGAAAACGCTCCTAGGTACGAACCCATTATGCTCTGAGTTGTGGGATGCCTGCAGGAACCTAATAGTAAAAATTAAGCACAAACTTATGTCGGAATAAAAATTGTACTCTTTTTTTGAGCATTGCAGCCTGAACAAGGGCTACTCACTAGAGTAGTCTTTTTGGAACGTGGAGCTCTAACTGGTGCAAAGCACAAACCCTCTAAGAATTCCCTTTGTTCTACATCAACACTATTAAATGTGAAAACCTTATCCATTGTGGAAGGTAGGACTGCCACTTACACGCTAATCGGTAGGGTACAAATACACACTCGTCTTTTTTTCATTGTTCTGTTTCCAAAATCAGCGTAACTCAAGATTTTTTGCTGCATCTTCACTGTTAGGGATGTATGATACGTGCATCTAGAGTGGCCTGTAGCCTAGACGCACTATAGAATGCTTTTGGGTAATGGAAGTTGCAGATTTGAGTTCTTCAAGCCATAGAAAGAAAGAAAACGGTCCAAAGGTTATACAAGCTTGAATATACAATGTGTATGGTGTAGACTTTCTGTTAAAAAGACTTTTTAAATTTTTGGAAGCTTAGCCCTTAGTTACTGGTCAAGAGGCAAAACAAACAGCCGGAACTTCAGGGTTCAACACGCTGCACCGTGAGATTCTCTACTTGCATTTTACAATCCATGTGGCAGTAGTAGGAGTGACTGGGCCTGTTTCAAAAGCCCTAATCTTTGATGCTTTCATTGCAAATGTGCTGTGGAAATCTGATTCTAGTGGCAGATAATCTTTATTTGAAATTCTTCTTCTGAATTGTTTGGTAACTCTGGTTGTACGAGAGACACCTGCTGTTCTCGCAGTGATAAAAATCTTCAAGATGTTTTTGTAACATCCTCCAGTCTGTGAAACTGTAGTTTGCTCTTGTCCTTTGTTTTCTTTTAATCTGTCTCCTAAGATGTTGATATGCAGGTGTTTAAATCAGATATAACTGAAAAATTACAATTACATCTTTTGTAGTAGATCTCCTAAAATGAAGGATAGCAAAATTACCATGAATTAAGTCTTTTTCAAACACAGTTGGACAATGTGAAGGAGTTTTGTAAATTATAAAAGTTGTGAGACAAAACTAGTGAATACTTAAAAAAAATGATGAGTTAAAAAAGAATATAAGCTAAAGGTATTACAAAATCCCAGGAAGAACATCTTGTTTATTGATCTGTTTTTATTACAAGCATGGTCAATAACAATAAAAAAATACTGCCAGTTTGCTGAGGCACTTTAGCATTAAAGCAGCTAAGATTAGACCAATTAACATTAGGCTAAGAATAGGTGATTAGCTTTAAGCTACAATTAGTAGAAGTATCTTTCAGAGAATTGTGGACTGAAGATCCTATATCAGAAACAGGGGAGACAGTTAAACTGTTTCTTCTTATTTCAGTCTGTACAAGGGAAGAGACCATTTTGAGATAACGTCAGAGAGTTTGGGTTTATGATGCGCTCGGTCCCTTTGAGAAGAGCAGTTTCTGTTCAGCAGCGATGATGAGCAGGGAACACCCTCTGTCTCCCTCTTTCACCTCTGTGAGCCTGACACCTGGTCTTAGTTCAGTTGTGTTAATTCCTTGCCCCAGAAAATAAGCGATAACCACGCGGATAAGAGTTTAGTCTAAGGATGTAGTTTAGGAAAGCAAACCCCACCTTCTTGAGCGTATCCCTACTGAAGAAAGGTGACCCTTTAGCGACTGAATAGGGCTTTCCAGCTGCCAGAGTCACGTGGCAGATAAGAGTGTTCCCACTGGATAGCAAGAAGGAGCAGAGGCAAATAAGCTTGGACTGCACTGATCACTTTTGCCTTCAGGACTTACGAGTTCAAGTATGATCCTTTCCGTTTCCATTTGAGTCCAACAGAACCGGTTCACTCAAGCCCCTGTGTTAACACAACGCGCGTGGCCTCGAGGCAGCCCACAGGAGTGATCTCCCCATCCACCAGCAGCCTCTTGGGCCAGGGCTTGGGTATAATCCGTAGCAATCTAACCGTAAAGCCAAAGCAATATAAAAGATGTACTGTCCTACAGTGGAAATGATATTTCTATTTTATAAGCAGAGATCATATACTGGCTATGAAGCTATTTTTTATTTTAATACCTTCTTGTAAAACTAATGGCCAGGAGTTTCATAAATTGCAGCCTAATTCCAACCATGCACGTATAATATTGGTTTTCAAAGATACAGCATCTGTATTATCTATCGAAATAATTTTAGTTCAAAATTAAAAATAATATGACGAAGTACAGCATTTGGACCTAAAAATGTTTTAAGAGTCCAGTAAGCAATGAATGCAAAGCAACATTGTAGAAGGGTAGAAAGAAGAACAGCAGTTGTTCTCAAGTAATGGAGTAGTATATTCTAGTACGATGCAGCCTTTTCCTCATCTAAAATAATATGATTATGTAGAAATAAAGATAAAGTTTTATTGTTAACCTTATTTTGAAGAAATTTGTGTTCTAAACGATACTTCCTTTGAAGAAGTGTTCACGAAAAAGTAGTGTTTTCTAATAGTTATGTGCTAATTCTTGCATCTCGGGGAGTTCTTGTCTGGGATATTTGGTATTTAAAAGATGTGTAGGTGAAGTGCTGAGGGACGTGGTTTAGCGGTAACTTGGCAGTGTTAGGTTAATGGCTGGGCTTGGTGATCTTACAGGTCTCTTCCAACCAAAACTATTCTATGATTCTGTGGTTTGTTTTGTTGCTTACATCTATCAGTAGCGGGTGTACCTGGATAATGCATGTGCATGTTCCAAGATAATTTTAAAGTTACTTATTCCATTTTAAACTATTACAGATAAGCAATAAAGTAATCTATTTTGCTACCGTCAGATGTGATCCATCAACACTTATGTGCTGACATCTTCAGAAGAATGAATTTCTGAAGGGAGAACATTTACTTTCTAATTTTTAAATGGTCAAATAAATAGCAATACTTTGGCGTCTGACTGATGTGGATGATGTTAAGACAATTTACTTCAAATTTCATGATTCAGGTTTTTTTCTGATCAAATTTAATGAACTTTATGATTGCCTTTTGTTAATAACTTCTCATACCCTCCTCTCATTCTGATGGCACCAGGAACGTGCGGTTTCTATTACTCGGGTAATGAAGCTGACAAGTATGTAGATGAACGCTGGCACAATTCATCAGTATATGTTGTAGTTGAGGAGAGTAATTTGCCCAAAGATCACAGTCTGTCCAGCCATTTATCTCACACCTGCCTGGACGAGGAGGATAGCATGGCTAGTCCATCGAAATTCATGAAAGCCCACTGGAATTTTGGAGCATCCAATAAAAAAATCGGCTGCGCCATCAAGGTAAGATGAAAATTGACATGTACTAAGGATGATGCATGTCAGCATTGTCAGAAATGAACGCTTGTTTCCAACATGTAATTAAAGTAAGTATGAAAACAGTTGAATACAAACTGATTTTAATTTTAATCTTTCTAGAGTGAATGTGTCATCTGGTTACGCTAAAACGTGCTCCCTTTCTGAGGCAGCCATAGAGATTTCACTTCAACTGGGATAAGTGTTCAAAACTTCTGTGGCTTTCGAAGAAATAGCCTTCCTTTGTTGACTAGTAGCCCGATCTGCTTGTTAAGTTTTTCTTAATGAGTTTTTAAGTCAGGTTGTTTGGGTTTTTTTTAATTAAAGGACTTAATTGGCAAAATTGTGCTTTTACTGGCTTGAGCTATGTATACACACAAACACTCTTTTCACAAAAACCCAAATACATTGCCAGAAAAAAAGACGTGTTACAAAAGATTGTGTGCTCAGTGATATTTTCTATATTTTTATAACATATTTTAAATGTAATACTTTTTTATTATTATTTTTCTTAACTAATGCTCAAATGCGCAATAGCTGAGCTTTCTAGCCCAACGTACTTAGAGTTGTTTGGTATACAAACTGGCAGTCGTCTTATCCCAACTTTCCAAACTATCCAAGGCACACAAAAAACAAACAAAAATTCACTGGTTTCTGTTCAAATGGACTTACTGTTGCACTGCTTCATGATTCTAGGGGGTTTATTGCTTATTTAAAAAAAAAAAAAGTTTTAGAACACAAAGGTGAAGATTGGATAATTTTAATTTTTTATTTATTTCCTCTGTGAGTTTTTCCCTTGATGTATTTTGAGGAATCTAATTTTAAGTAACATTGTTGCATCTGTCGAGGTGCCAGCCTGCGCTAATCGTTCAGATTTTGCTTTTTAAAACTCGTGATTAGTGCTCTCTGTCAGATAAATGAATATGATGTACACAGACGAGTCCGGATCTAATTTCCATTATAGTATTAATTCAGTGTCCTTCACTGGAGTTCACTCTGGCTTCAACCAGTATAAGAGGCAACGGTCTACGTGAAGCGTGTGTACAAAGAAAAATATTGGTCAGATTTTTGGCTGCTCACAAAGTATTTGAGCCCGTAAGTGCGGATGCACTCTCAGGTTTTCAGGTGCGAAATGAGAGGCAGCAGCTGCAAATACGATTCGTTATATTTCAAAACAAAATGTGTAGTTTTCTTGTGCTTTGTGAATATAAGACCTATGCGGGAATTAAATTATAAACCATATTCTGCATCCCATCAGCAATCATCCAGTGCTACGGCACGTTGACATTGCTGCGCTTGAGAGGGGAATTCAGCCCCAAAGCTTAAAAGGAAGCGGAGGAGCACTCTGAAGACAAAAGGCAAAATACTTAAATTTATGCAACTGAAAAACTTGATAAGGCTCGGTGGAATAAATGCTCTGCTACAGAAGTTTTAGGTATCAGAAAAAAGCAAAATTGATCGAAGCAACATAAAAAGAGATATTTTTTCTTCTCTATTTTCACTGGAAATAAGGAGAACGTTCCCTTCTATGAGCAGAGCTTGTGGCTCAGCACGTTATCACCTTTGATTTGGGGAATTTGTTCTATGAAGAGAGGGTTTGGCAAAAGAGGTTTTTCTAATAGAAAGTCTATATGTAATGTAAGAAATTATCTGAATATAATTAAAGTAAAACGTAATTTATGCAAGTACTTAACAAAAGAGGTAGTAACCTTAAAAGTTTTAGTGTTACAGATTTTGTTTTTAATAGAATTTGTATTTGCCTTATTTTGGAAGAACGCTATTGAAATTTTACATTTCCAGTCCAATTTTTTTTCCCTATTTTTAGAAGCATCTCAGGAAAAGTAAAAAACTCTTAAAATAACAAGAAATGCTTACTTCCCTCTGACACATCGCTTCTGATTTACTGCCTCTTCCCTTCCTGTCACCTGTATTCCATCAAATTGTGAGCTGAGCGTCAAGTTCTTAGCACCTGCTATTGGAACTGGATTTTCGATAGCCTTTGAAACTGATGTAATAATTAAGATCATCAGAAGCATCCACAAGTTGAATGGAACTGCCTTTATGGTTTCACAGTTCCCCTAAGCCAATCTGAGCTGCTACCACCGAGGGAGCAGGATTAAGTTTGATCTGACTGAAGAGCAATCATTTGGGTTTGTTGTTGGTTTTGCTTTGGGGGTTTGTTTGGTTTTCAGCTCGCAGATCTGATTTGCTGTGTAAGTTTTCACGCCTGTGTAAGGCTGACAGTGAGAAGTACACGCAGAGAGTAGCAGAGAAACGGTTATTTCGGCAACAGCATAATTTTTGATAGGCTTTGAAATTTGAACTGAAAGGGTGCTGAAATTGGCCCGAGGAAGTTCAGTTCTTCACGTACACTATGGTGAGTTAATTCTTAGATTTGCTTAAAATACATTAAATTTAAAAAGTCCTTTCTGGGTTTGTTGTTGATGTTATTTCAGTAGAATTGTAGAAGCATCGTGGCTAAACTTGACAAATAACAACAAATTTCCACTTTTCAAAAAAGCGAGGGTGCTTTGTGGCTGGAGTGTGGTTTATTCTGAGCTGTGAACGAAGGCACGAGAACCAGATTACGAAGCCTTTTGTGAAAGTCATTATTACATGGGACTTCCGGAACTCACCGTGGAAGTTCTGATTGGAATTTATAAAACCTAATCAAGAGTTAATGTGGAAGGGTTGTATTTTTAATTTTGATGCTAACAGCTGAGACCCAAAATTGTGATTCACAAATAAATCTATTCCTTGTACATGTAAAGTGCACAGGAAAAATGTCTAAATCAAAACTTTATTTAGGATTTATTGGTAAGATTTGCATACCTGTTATCGTTATTTATTGTAAATCCATTTGGGCAATATTTGCAGAAAATCTAAGGGATATTAATTACTTAATTCTTAAGGAAGTATACGTTTTGGTGAAATCCCTAAAAATGTTTCCCCAGTTTAGTGGTGGCAGTATTTATGGTGAGTTAATGAAAAGCGAACTCTTGGAAGGCAGACTTGCATCTCCCAATCTTATTAGGTAATCGTTTTGTTTATTTACCATTAATAAGCTTGTTTCATAATGCAGCTGCGTGTGTTGCTCAGTACCTAAAGAAAAATTAGTTCCTACGCTCTATGTTTAAGAACGCTTTAGGGTGGTTTAGAGTTAAATCAAACCACAGATCTGGTCGGATTGAATTGCAGAGTCGTTTGCTCTTTTGTTCCTCAGGCTCTAGAGTTTTTGTTGAGCTATTCATTTTTTGCAAAGTGGTTTGCTTAGCACAAGCTATGGTTAAATGATTGGACTTTATTTAATTGGGGAAATTATATAAGTAAATGAAAGGCAAATTAATATCTGGTTTTTGAAAGAAAGCTATATGGACTGTAACCAGAAGGACTGTGTTTATACGGTGCCTTCTGCTATGCTTTTTCCCTAAGACTCTTCACAAGTCCAGAATGGGAGTGCCAATAAATTTTAAGCCAGCTCTGGGAAAATTCATGATTTTTAAGCTGGGTACGCCAGCAGGGCACAGTACGTGTTTTAACAATTGGCTCTAGAAATACCAGCATTAACAAGGTTTTACAATATGAGAGCGCTAAACTCTCTGTGAGAAACACACTTTGTATCTCGAACTCTATCACTAGCTTTTATTTAAAATCACAGCAAAATGAAATAACGGTTTACCACCTGCTGTGTCGCATTGCATGAGGTGGCACCGCGTTCATCAGAACCACAGGACACAGTGCTTAAAAGCTCCTTGAAATGGGTGTTCCTCTGCGGCTCGTTCATGTGAGCTGCTGCCGTAAAGAAAGAGCCGTGATCCTAGAGCAGCGCTCTCATCTCCAACCATCAATATTTTTATTTTGACAATAAAAAAAAAATAATTCCTGCACTCTCAAATATTAACAGTTGCCATTCCTAACAGCTATATTGTGAGGAAAAAAAAAAAAGACAACACAATAATGAATAAAAGATTGTAAAATTATATGAGCACTTGAAAACAGGTATGTCTGAGAATGAAAGACAATGTGCTGTTTAGCAACTATTGCAAATACAATAAAAACATAACTACATGAAAGAAAGTGAAAACACGGAGTATATATTTACTCCATGACCAGCAAAAAATACAGTAAATTTGAATATAAATGAACATAGCCTGCAGAAGAACCTGAGACAAATAACCAGAATTTTGTTGGAATTCTAATAATTTTGCCACAGCCAAGCAAGGAAACGCTTTAAGGTTGAATGTCAGGCCTGCTCTCCCTGGCCAATTCCAATTTGAATACTATTTATCTTTTGTGAAACTGTGATCCTAAAGGAAGTGCTTCTCAGCTAAGAAAATACCACATGAAATGTTGGAATCATTGACCGAATACCTTGATGTAGCACGGTTTGATTTTGGGATAATTGCAGGGCGAGTTTGGGCTTTTACATAAGTATCATCTTGTCTAAAAGGGATGAAGAAAATGGGGACACATAAAGATTCTGCTTTAACTGACATGAATGATATTCTGCTGAACTTGATGTTCCAGCCAGTGCAATCCTTTTGATTGACATATCTAAGGGAAATTTTAAGCTTTTTTTCTTCCTTTTTTTCTTGAGATAAACTGAACAAACTTGCAGCTGACGGGAGCCTCACACGAGACCTAAGGAGGCGAAGAGAACGAAACATTTCTTCTTATGCTGAAGTACCAAACCCATAATGATATTGTAGCAAGATTTCAAAAAAATAGATAAATATAAAAAAAACTTGCTTGTAACTCTATAGATATTTCACATAATGTGGAGGACTGCATTCTGAAAGCTGAGGATAGGAGTTACTCAAAACTCCTCTGACTCCTCTCTTTCCTTTTTCCATACCAATTTGGGAATCTTTCGTTTGCCTTTCTCTTGCAGGAAAAAATCTTGTAAAGTCTCTCAGGAAAGAGAGAGACAAATATTTGTCATGAAACTTTTTCTAACTGTTTTCTATGTAACAATTGTTTTTCAGATCAAGTGTGTTACAGATATAAACTCTTGTGTTCTAAATGCTTCATTTTCATCACTGCGTTTGAAATAGAGCATTATCTTAAATGAGTTATTTGCTGTTCCAAACAGCACTGCTATATCAATCAAACCCACATAAAACTAGCTAAATGTGAAAAAAGTTAAGTAAATTAAATGTTAAGTAGATTTTGTTAAAGTAGCCAATTAAAAAAAAATAAATTAAAGATTTCCTTTACTTCAAAATTTTAAAACATCCCTCACTGGAAGGATTTTCATGTTTGAATGTGTGGGGTTTCTTTAAAAAAAAAAAAAACNTTTTTAAAAAAAAAAAAAAAAAAAAAAACAAAACAGAAATTATAGATAATTTCTTTTCAAAATTTCCCATTATGCCTTATTATATTGAATTGCCACTGCAACGTTGACATGATTGTTAGCTACTCCATTAAGAATATTGCTGTATTTCTTTGAAAGGCTCTTGTTCCACTGATTTTTCTGTTGGAAATCGGATCGCTCCTGTTTATGTCTGTGAAGGGCTGTAACTCCATACAGAAATATTAGTGCATTCTTCTTTACTGTATTAAAAGTAAAAAAGTCACTTGGAAAACTCGGTCATGGCAGGAAAGAACAAGAGTATGATAGTATTTATGTCTTCATTCTGAACTTTCCGTCTACTTCTAAACACAAATACCAAACCCCATAGGAATGCATACATCTCTGTAGAGTGTATCCAAAACAAGATCATTCATGACCTGCACAACACAAACTACCTGTTAGAGCACCTTCTCATGACCCCTGTGAAAAGAGATGGAATGGGAAACAATGTAAAAATATCATAACTTCCATTTTTGTATTATGGACCATGTTTTTGTGGATGCTGCCACATCAAATATGGCAGTATCACTCCATAACATATTTGATTAGTCTACCTCAGAGAGCTTGGGTTTTCCAAATAGTATTATGTAGTTAACAGATACAATGAATTTTTAATGAAAGAGTTCCATTTAAAATCCCGCTTCTGTTTATCGCATTTTTTAATTAATCTGTATTTGCCAGGGAAGGACAAGGATACTCTAGAGCCATTTGTTTTCCTTTGTGAAACAGAAGTAAACAAAAATAAATCTTAAGATGCTTGGGTAGAGTCAACGTCTGAATCTACAGCAAGTGCTTTTATCTCATCATACTGGTGGAGTTACTGTATCATCAGTCTCTCCTTGACTAACTGTCAGAGAAGAAATTCACCGTCTTTTATTTAAAAGCAAAACTCGACCCATATAAGGAACGTGTAATTTTTCTCTTTGTGCTTCCTGCTGGGCTCTACCGTCACTGTGCTCCGGACCACATTGCAGGAGAGTGAAGGACTTTTGAAAAGGTACTTGGCTGACAGGTTTCGTCCCGCGTGAGTGTGGCGCTGGGAGACCTTGTCCTGGGAGTCGGGAGGCCTTACTTTTTCTTGCTAGCTGGAGAAAACAGCTTCTAACATTGGCAGAAGCCCCCAAATTCTGACAAGCTTTGCGCAGTGGCATTGTATAACAGCAGGCAGTAGCTACATGGGCACGTTTTTAAGAACTGAGCTCTAGTTCCAAAATAAAGAGCTGTAAATCATGTCCCGTGTAATGTCTTATGCATTCCGCCTGTCCAGAAACAGATGATACGTTAGTGTTAACAATCTAGTTTTCATCTTCCATTTATATGCACAATAAATTGCTGGTTAAATTTTCCTTGTGGACTTCTAAAAGCAGAAAAGATCGATACTTACAAATATATACAAAGTTTTTGAAATGGCAATCGCTTAGAAAAGATTAAGAGTGCATAAAGTTATTTCCCAATATATTCACTAGCAGTGAAGTGATGTGATTTATGGGTGTTTCTCCCTGTACCTCTGCCTGTCTCGGGTCTCTAGGGGAAAGCGAAGCTGCAGAGTTCTCCTGAGAGCGTCTTCTCCTCGGGACTTGAACATGGTCGTTTGGGTTTGCTTTATGTTGGTGGAGCTGTGCTGACCGCCACATTCTAGTCTTGAGCACGGGCCTAATATCCCCAAATGGCCAGAGCTAAGACACTGAACTTAAGTGAGCTCGTATATGGTATGTAGGCTATCTTAATCATTTTCTAAAGCCGAAAAGCATGTGATGCTTTCTGTGTAGTGCATTTTTTTACCACAGCTATCCGCTGAGTTTGGTTAGCATGTGATTAGTCAGACGGTAGTTGGCAGCCATCTGAAGATATCAGCCCTCCCAGATGTGCTATTTACACAAAAACATTGTGAAAACCCATATTGTTTTCAGTAACAGCAAATCTGGAAGCTTTGATTATTTTTGCTTATTATTGCCTTTTTATGAAGATTATTGTATATTTTGCCCATGAGTAAGTTCTGACTTCGATCGTAATGATTCTTATAGTCACTGAGGTGCTTCAAAATTGAATTGGAAACCAAAGCAAGGAGGTGAGAATCTTGGTGAGGAACACAAAAATGGAAACGTGTGGTTGTGTTCAGTGCATTCAATTTTCAAACTTTTTTTTTCTGCTTGTAGTTCAGGCTGTGGAGTTTTACTCTGGTCTGGCATTTGGAGAGGACCAAAAGAAGTAAAAACGATAACAAGAAATTTGCCATGTTCTTTCACTAAATTGAGAATTCCATTGTCCTGCTTTTGTGAGGTATTTTGTCCAGTAGCCTAGTTCTTGTTTCGGGATAATTTCGCTACACAGTAAGATATGATTTGATAAATCTAGTTGGCACGTGGTTGGGTGGGTATTGGCGTGGTGCTGTTTTTCAGAAGCTGTCAAGAAGCATTTTTTCAAAAGCCCATAGTGTGTCTCCATGTTCTGTAATTTTCACTGTGTCATCCTATTGAAAGCGCAAGGTTTCTGTTTGCTGCTTGTGCTGTCTTGGTCTCAGTTACTATTAAGACTGACGTGTAAGTTAGAGATAGCTATGAGCATAGATGAAATTAAAAACTTGCTTCTGTTCAGTGGAGAACGTATATGTCCTTAGTGTATTACTTGGAAAAGCTGTGACATATGCTGCTGAAATATGTTTCATTTCATTAAAAACCTTCAAATTTCGTAGATTTCAGCTTGAATTGTTTCACTGATGCAGATCATAGAAATAGAGCTGGTCTTCTTAGAAGACTGTAGGAACAACAAAAAACACCTCTTTGCCGTAAAATACAGCCTTTACTTCTCATGACTGCCCAGTTTCTCATTTAAAGCTATTTATATCATTATGCCTCTTATTGTACTTCAGAAAAAGGGATTTTAGTGAAAAGTCTGAAAGCTTTAGTACTTTTGGAAGGCAAAGGCATAATTGACCAAAGCAATACTACCACAGCCCTCGCTGCTGTAAAGCATCAGTCTGAATCCTTGGGGGTGGTCGTTTGCTGGATACTCAGCCTGTACGAGCTGGAAAAGGCTGTTCGCTGTTACACATGAATTAGGCTGAAGTCGGTACACTTCTTACGTGAGACCAGAATGAGTCTCCAGATTCGATTCGTGTTTGAGGAATCTAGCAGCGTGACACTTCAGGTATTCCAGCCTGGTTGTACTGTCCGTCGTCTTAATTTGCTTACCTACAGCATCTCATACTGCCTGGAAGCGCTCTAGGACGCTGCAAAATGTCTTCACTGACAGTACCTGAGAGGGCTTGCGGCTTGTCCTTAAGGCTGCTTTATAAGCAGAGCACTTTGGCAGTCAAGAGGCTGATAACAAGCACTTTCCATATCCTCATTCCCGTTTATTTTTTCCTGCCTTCACATTGTCTAATGTAATCAGTTAAAGTTGTGTAAATGCCTTTTAAACAGAGGATTGAAATATATAATACCTTGCATAATCGGGCGTTTCTCGTCATTATATTACTTGCAAGTTACATTCCAGACACTCAAACGCGTAACAGCAATGCAGTTGGTGGTCTCACCTTCATTTTTAAACAGCAATTTAAAAGGGAGGTAAAGAACCCTCCTCCAGAATATCTCTATGATGAGAGATTATTTTAATTTCATTATTAAATGAAATAGCTTAAGGTGAAAGTTAATAGCTTAAGGTGAAAGTTTACTTTTGCATTTGTTTTTGATTTGGGACGTGCCTGTCCATAGTCCTTTTCCTGCGTTTCTGTTAGAGGCTGTTGGCAGGGGGGTACCCTGAGGAGCGCAGAACTGCTTCGGGACGCAGCGTTTCCTCCATCAGAACGTCGCTCTTGAGTCACGCACACAAGGCACAGGAGAAACACGGATGCAGTCGTGAAAAATCGGAAAGTAAACAGGAAGAAATAGAGTTATTTGATTTCCAGGTTAACACTTGTCGTTTTCATGAGAAGGCAAAGCAAACAGTGAAATTCCAAAGGTCATGGGAGTTGAAGACAGTACTTTTTTTAAAATTGATGTTCTCAGCTTGGAGGATTTCCTCAGTTTTCATAGAAACTATAGAAAGCGCATCCTTGACATTAAGCTAAGTCTTTCTACTAACTTTTGCGTTCTATGTGAACACCTGAAGCAATTCAAGCTGTTTGACGAGAAAGTAACCACAGTTTAATACTGAGAGAAGAAAATATTTTTCCTAGCCTGACTTTCACAGTCCTCTTTAATTCATTGGAATCTTTCTTTATTAGAAAGAATTTAGTGACCATTTATTCTCTGCAATCTTTGCCTGAGCTTTTCCAAACAACTTGAACTAAAGCTAGGGAACTCATTAGTAAAGTCGCGTGTGCCTGAACTTTTCATTTTTGGGGTGTATAATTTGGCTGTATTTTCCGCAGAACAGAATAAAGCAGAGCGTTGGGAAGTCCGTACCCTGGTAAAACCCTGCAGTCTCCTCTGATGTGTAACTGAGTTTCCTGGACTATTTTTACCTTATTTTCCATAGTTGTAGTGGACTTTCAAGCTTCCAGTGACTAGTTGCATCTTAAAAATGATTAAACAGTGACTTTGAGAATGAGAAACTAATAACTTTTAAATTATCGTCTGTTCCAATAATCTTAGTTTTCACAGTGTCTCAAAAGGCAGCAGAACTAGAAATCTTGCTTTTAGAGGTCACGTAGGAAATACTTGAGTTACAAGGTTTTAACAGAAACATTTTTAATGTTGAAAAAGAAGCTCTTGCTCGCTTTCTCCCGCTTTGGCTGGTTTAGTCCACTGAGGCTGAGTTGTGTTGCTTTTTTTGCAAGGCTTAGTGGGTTTAATTCAAAGAAAATAATAAAGAAAAAATGCAAAATGCATCCTTTACACTGCTTAGCAGCAGCAGGAATGCGTTTATATTGTTCATAAAATGTATTGAACTGCCTGATCCGAAGCTCATTGTAACTGAGTGCAGATTGGTAGCAATCGTATATAATTAGGCTTTGCTNTTTTTTTTTTTTTTTTTGACCCCCCGTGAGGTAAATAAGATCCCTGTTCCAGAGAAGCGGGGTGTGAGCGAAGGGATGACAGCAGCAGAGTAAGAGCTAAGGTTGTCTGGTGTCCCCTCACGTCTTTGAGCCAGTAGTTGCTTTTGAAAGATTTTTCCAGAGCTCAGGCTCCATTTCAGAGGTGGCTGGTGGAACTGGCAGATAAGCGGTGTGGGATCTTCCTGACTCCACCCCTTTTAGGTAACAGCTTTTTTTAGTGCCTGTCTTCTGATCTGGGGTGGGGAAATGTGTTCCTCCAGGTGATATCTCCAACAGCCCGCATGGATTCTTCTCAGCAGACTGAAAGCCAGAAGTAATTCAGTAAATTTTTTCCTTTGCTTTTTAAAGTCAGGTTTCAGTCACTGTCTTTAATCAGTAAGACCGAGAGTAATCAGTAAGAGACGCGACTATACGTTAAGAGTTCTGCTGACCTCGAGTGTTTAAGATAATGCTTGTACATACTGCAGGTGACTACACATAGTTCTTTTTATTTGCACGGATTTAGACGTACTTTGTGGCATAACATGCCGCTGACTAGCTTTTCCCTCAAGTATGAAATCAGAATGGAAATAAAATGCCATGGATGAGCTACTATGAATCGTCACGAGAACTCATGCTAATTGAAGTTAGATTTCAGGACATATGAATAACCTCTACTCGTTAGCTTAAGATAAAGAACTTTGAGGTCGTGTAGTCCATTCCTGCCAGTACAGTACAATTCCCTCCTTTCTTTCTAGATCGTATTTAACAATTGAAGAGAAAGGTCTTTTGCCACTTTACTTGACAAACTGTTCCACGATCCAGAATGACGACTCACGAAGTTTTTTCCTTCTCTTATTCAACAAAAATAGTTTTTCCTTAATTACATTACTTTACTTTTGGTTGTTTCTTTTAATTTTTACTTGGAAACTTGAATTTCCTGTAACTACTGTGTTCTTAATTTCCTTGGTAAAAGAATCCTTTATTCTGAGATCAAAGAATTCTGATATACATTAGCACTTTAATTATAAACTGCAGAATGATAACTGAATGAATGGGGCAAAAGCTCTTTTAGACTAGCAGGGCTGACAATTAAAAAGGCTTTTTTCATGACTTGCAGCATCGCCTATTCTTTTTTTTGTTAAATATGGCTACTATTGTAATTGAAGATTAATAATCACTAATAGCTACTGGGCCCTTTTAATGTCATGCTCTGCACAAACAAAACCCTCTGTTTAGGTGGCAGTAGCCTCCCCCTTCATCCCCTCTTTTGCAGATGTCGGTTGTTACTTGAGCAGAATAAGCAGAAAAGGAAATAAACTTGACCGAAGACCTATAGTTAAACCTCTGTCTCAGCGACTTGTGGGTTGTGTGCAAGGGAGTGCTGGAGGACTGGTGGTAAAATAAATATTACCAAAATCAACGTAATATAGTGGTCTGATCCAGTACTGCGCCTAGTGACTGCTATTCTCAGTGTGGAACTTTTAAAAATTTGGGAACGGACAGACATGGAGATGCCACACGCTGTCCCCTGGGGCAACGCTCCCGATGGTGGCCTGTGACCACTGAGCAGTAGGCAATTAGCAACTCTTAGAAACCACAAGATTTAGACTGTCACTTCCATTTTTCTTGTCTCAAATATTCTAAGGGGTCAGTATACATAATAGCAAATGGAGTTTAAAAGGTGTTAAAAAAACTCAGAGTTTATTACTTGTTACCCACTGCTTTTGGTTGCTTGAGTGAATTCTAAAACCTGGCTTTTTTGTTAGGTCCATAAATGAGACCTAATTTATTTATTTATTTTGAATCCAGTATCAAGTGTGCATTCTGATCAGTTCCTCACCCAAGAAATGCCCCATATCCATATTATTGGATGAGGCTTGGATGAAAATATTTTTAATGAGGACTCAGAAGCTGTTACAGCATTGTGATATACCCAAGAGATCACAACAGTTTCTGTAGGGCTTTTTCGTTTCTCTGAACATACAAATGAAAAACCACATTAGAGTGGTTTGTATTTTTGATGTAAAATGTAGACATAGTGCAAAACATTCTAGAAATTTCTCTCTGATATCAGAACACTTTTGAAGATTATTTACATTTAGTTTAAAGCTATTCAGAGTGCATCAAATGTCTGTACCTATTGCCTTTCTAGTGGGGGGGAGCGTGGGAATTATTAGAGTCTAGAAACTCTTAATTTATTTTTAGGTCTGAAAATCTGATTTTATCTGTAACTGCATCTGTTTTCAATTTTAATGTACAGAAGAACTTTGCGATGAGTGTTTCTCTGATCTATGTGTGCAAGTTGTGTGCACTGGCACGCACATGCTTGCATACATCACTTCATGCTGTCAGCGCTCCCGCTAATTTGTTCCCTATGTGTCAATGCCATATTCCGCAGTACTTTTTCAGTTTGGGGGCCAGTTTATTTGGAAATTTATATAATGTGGAGAAATTATGCTGAGTACACACTTAATACAGCACGCTGAAGGACATTGTTAAGTATTTCCCTCTGATACATTTTCCTCCTATAGGATTTCTAAAAATCCATCCTTTTCTCCTCCTGATCAAACCACCTGCCTGCATTGTAATCTTCTCTTGTCTTGACGCATTTGCCTTGCGAGTCTTTTTTCTCCCTGCAATCCATCTATAGTGTTGTTGCCAAAATGATCTTCCTCAGCTGTCCTTTTAATCTTGCCATCTTCTCTTTCAGAAATTCCCCAGGCTCCTGTTTATGTTGTGCAGCAAATTCCAACTTGTTTTGCTTCTGAAATCTTTTGCCTTTTTCAAACACCTTCTCTTCCACCTTCCAGTCTCTTCAGCAACGTCCCTTTCATCTTCTTTCGGCACAGTCATCAGATCTCCATCCTTGTTGTTACCTGTCAGGCAAAACTTGTCTCCTTGTCTATTTGCCCATATTGAGATCTCCTGCGATGAACTCATTTGTTCCAGAAAGTTAATCTAAAACTGAAGACAAATAAGCATTCAGGTAAGCCAAAAGAAAAGTTACGGAATCAATAGCAAGACCAGAAGCTAATAAAATATGCTGCTTACCAACAAGGTGAGTCCTGAGCTTTGAGTTGTTCTTGCAAGAAGGCTTGTCAGATGGTCTCAACTAACTTGTGCCTTTGCTGTGCCGTACCCCGCTTCTTCGTTTGATCCTATCGGATGAGCTTACAACAGGCAACAACCCTTATAGAGTAGATGTCTTTTGAATTGTTTTCTGAGACGTGTAATGTGTTTTTGGTGCTTAGACACTAATGATGATTAGAAATAATAAGATAATTAAAACAGGTAGTACCTGGAGCTACCATGGTGCAGCACTGTAGGTAGACATTGATTTTATTTCTTTCCTTAAAAGTAACTGCAGTCGTTTGAGCAAGTAGTAACTTTTCCTGCAGTGTACTGAGATTATATGCTTCTAAAATGTGCTTCTCTATTTAATCTTTGTTGTTGCCATTATTTTGTGCTGCCTTTATCATTTTAATACAGAACCTGCATAAAGATAGGGTGCAGTGGAATGAAATGGCCATCCTAATGTGACTGTCTTAGTAACAGGTGTATTATTACAGCCACAGACGTGGTAATAAATCTCAATTCTACCTTCAGATAGCTTGAGTTTCATTGCTAGGGCTCCTTATGAATTTTGAGGGCTATTCTGTAGCACAGGATGTTCTTCTGAGTTTTCTTCCTCTGTTTATATAAATATTCTGTGATGAGAAACATTGTTTGTTAGGTCTTTTTTCATTGTTGTTCAGGGACAACTTTGAAAGGTGAGGGAGTTTCTTTTTCAGGTAAATTGGTAGCCTCAGGAGCACGCCAGCTAATTATAAAATACTTCAGTAGGTTCATCAAACTGACCTGAGATTCCCTAAGGCTCAAAGAGTTTGTCAGACTTGGCATTTTCCCCAAGCCTGAAGGGAGCTTGCTCAGTCCCAAACATATTCATCTTTAATTAATGTTTTCTTTTTAAAATAAAACAGCCAGTCTTCCCCCCCTTTATTTGTTAAGTTATACTATTTAATTATAGGAGGAGGTACGAGATCTCCTTTTGAGATTTAAATTTCAAATTACTAATGTAAGGCAACTGATTACTTCTTATTTTATGTATCTTGCACAGTATATGTTGAAGATTGAATATTCTGATTTGAAAAGTACTGGGGAAAATTCACAGAAATTGCATTTTTGAATTATGATACCAATAAGAAGCTTAAATACCTTTCTGGCTTGGTAACTGCCATGCGGGTATGTCCAAGAGCAGAATGTATCCCCAACTGAAGTAATTGCCTAACGGGGAGATTGAGCCTCTGTGTGGGTGCTGAGTGTGTCCTGGTCTCTGGGGGTAATCTCAGGATATTGCCTGTCCCATTCTCCCCTGAAGGAGGAATGTGTCTGTTCATGTTTATGGGCCTTTTCTGTGAACTCTATAGTACAGAACTGTGGATTTTCAGCTTCCCTTGGATCCTCAGCACTGTGGTTCGCTAGAGTCTTCCACCTCAGGGCTAGTCTGTCATGTTTAATGAGCTGTCAGTGTTCCACTCCTCGCTGATTAGGGTGACCTAAGTGGAAGAATTTGAGATACCTTGGCATCAAGAGGTGGCAAGAGAGAACAGAACGGTATTTTCTCTCTGTGACCATTAAATACCTTGGCTTTCATGAGTTTGAGAGGATGGGGAGACTTCAGTATGTAATGTTCTTATGAATCTGTTCGTAGTGCTTTTTCTGTTGAGTCTATGCTGCATTGACTGTCCATGTTGTCCCAGTTCCTCAAGGAACGATTGCCTCAAACCCTCCTTGATGCTTTTCTTCAGATTCTTCAACTCTTCTTTCTTCCATCTATTGTCCCTCGTTCTCCCTAGATCTTGTCTCTCTTTCTCTGAGAACTGAGTGCTGCCTGTCGTACATCCTTCTTTCAGTGATGGCCACTTAGAAGACATCAAAATTGCAAATAAAACTCAGGCAAAACAGAGGATAGTTTAAGGTTCCTGTTATAGCATTTCCTCATCCTCTTCTCACAAATCTCCATAGTCGGGGCTGACTCACTTTGAAGGTCATGCTATGCAATGAGTTTTTAAGGATGGTGGCGTATTAATGCATTTCGGTGGCCTGATACAGTGATCGTTAATGGTGAAAAAGTGTATAAATGGAATGGGGATAGATGAGGAAAAACAGAAAAAAAGGTATTGTCACAAAAATGGAAGAAAAAGAATAATGAACATCAAGAATGACTGTTAGGTATTGAAGCAGATTACATGCATTATTTTAATTAAGAGTGTCTAATAGTACATATGGTTTCCTTTGAATAATAATTGCGTGCTGATGAAGTGTGATTAGAGACTTTTTTTTAGGAGTTCAATTAAATCAAATCCATTTCTGTAAAAGGGGAGTGATTAAAAAGATGATATCACGGTCTAAACTGAAAGCTGTGGTTGAAGCTTCCTCCTGCAGATTTCTTTATTATTGCACTCCTCTGATGACTGTTATCTAGTTTTTAACAATGCCACAAGTTTCAGACTGAGTCCTGCAGATTCAGCAGAAGAACTGGCTTTTCAGATCAAATAGAAACTTAGGGAGTACTTGGATGTCCTTGAATGTATGATCTGGGATTGGTCCTAATTCAGGAAGATTCTTGGTTCATTCATGTATCTTGAAGCATATGAGAAGACACTTTGATTAATTAGGACTGCAAGACAACATACTGTTTGCTGGGCTGATCTGTATTTCTGCAGAGTGCTTGTGAACCTGGGTGATTAAATGTGGGCTTGCACTGCTGCTTGTTTTATCTGCTCGTCGTTACTCTCTGACTCGTAAGGCTCCTAGACAGGCAGGACCCAGCCAAGTGTCTGCCAACCGTTAATAAAATTATCCGTTATCTGGCTGAGTCCTATCGTCTTGTGCTTTGATTATCCTGTGTCGCAAGTAAGGAAGGCTGGTTGTGCGAACATCCCGATAGGAGTCTTAAACACATACGTGAGTCAGGGGAAGGTACTGATATTCATTAAGTGGCTTTAGTGACACAATGAAGGCCTCTAGTAGCATGGAAGAGCGTGATGTCCGAGCTGTTCATCTCAGCGTCCTGGGTTTTCATACCAGTACACAGGAATCTACCCTGAAATATTTTGTCTGTTATTCTGAGATGACATGTAGTTTCTTTACTGAAAACTGGTATTTTTTCTGGCTTACGCTAGAAAACTTACTTAGCATTTTTTGTTAGCTTGCTGCATGTTTTATCCTTTGAATGTCTGCATTACACGTGCAAATAGAGGAAAAAAAAATAAGCTATGTAGTTTCGGTTTAAGGTAGGAAAGATGTGTCCAAGGTGCAATTCCTGCGTGTGATCGTTGTCATTAGAGATCTTTGCCTCTGATACGCGCAAATAAATTTTGCTTTGTATTTTTTTATATACTTCTCTTTCTACCACAACAATAGCAAAATCTCTTTCCTGAGGACTGCCTATAACCAGCTTCAGGCAGTTAACGTGGCTTCTTTAAAAAGGACCTAGCACTAGTTTCCCCCTCCTCCTGCTGTACCTGAAGGAGGTGAGAGAATGAAAGCGTTTAAAAGGTGACTTTCTGTGCAGTGGTTGGCATCGTGGTTTATGGGAATGTTATATGCAAGTCATTCAGCTTTAAAGCAAAATTTTCTGTATTTGTCACTTTCAAAGTCTGCAGCTGGTAACCAGAGCAGTCTGGCTTAGAGATAAAGTTGGATAAATAAGCTTGGAGGTAAGTTGGAGATAAAAAAGAACTAACACTAGAACAAACTTTTAAATTTCTCTTTAAGAAATCTAGCGTGAGGGTTTGTAATGATGGAAAGATTTGTATTGTTGTGGTGTGACCTCTTCACTTGGAGCTTAGGAAGTGCAGAAGAACGTTCTGTTACATCCTTTTGCGTGCTCATAACTGCGCACACCAGGGAAAATTCTAAGTTGCTTTTGTTAACAAGAGGCTTGAATCTAGTGGCCCTTCTACAAGTTAGTTTGACACTTTCTTTGCACCACTAGAATTTGACATGCGTAAATAGGAAGTACATGATCAGAAACTCTTCTTGAGATTGTTGCTACTTACCTGCGCACTTCAAAGACAGGCAATTTCTCTTTTTGTGAGGAAAAAAAAAAAGGCATAAAGTATTTGAGAAACTCTTCTTTCCTAGCTACGCTTCTACACTGCTGAACTGCCCACATAAGGAACAGTTAACTTGAACGGTGTAAGCAATAACCCTGGGTATTCTGCACAGGAATAAAGTCGCTCTGCCCCGGTTCCAAACCAGCCGGGTTGAGTACAAGTTCGTTTAGGCAGTGCCAAGCCTAACGCAGTAAAGCTGTTGTCTTGGAAGTTGAGTTAATATATAGATTTTTAATACACATGTATTAAAAGATTCACATAAATGCATTTGAATAGACACAAAATATATATTTCCATGTACTTTATATCAGTAGAATTTAAAATACAGGAATTTCTCCATGTAAACAGAAAACAAAACAGAGATAGGTATGAGTTTCTTTTTTATGCAAGTAATTGAAAGCAGTGGGATGAATGATCCCCCCCGGCTGTGAATGAAATCTATAGAAAATGTACTTCCACTGCTCAAAGTGCTGTATATTACTAAGTTGGCCAACAAATTAGATTTCAACCAAAGTAATCACTTAAGAGAATACTTTTGACCTTAATTTCACAGTGCCTCAGAATCTCATCATGAGCCATGTAGAAGATGTAGCATATGATCGTGTAAATAGAGGTCTTCTGTACTCCAGAGTAATTGTCCCAAGCTACCATAATTCTGGCGTATCTTAACACGTAACTTTCAGGGTGCCTGAGGCCGTGTCCCACCGTAATACGACGAGTTAAGCATTGTTGGCTTTGACCAGGATACCTGGAAATGTTTTGTTCACTGTCACTTTTACTTCCCAGTCAGTATTTTCTATACTGAAAGTAAATAAAAAGAATATTAAATAATAGAGGGAGATGTTGAAATAAAATTTTTAATAAGACCTCATACTTTCCTTGGTCAGAAGCAGCTGTCTGTTATGAATTACTGTCCTCCAGTTCACCTGCTGTAGCCATAGACTCGTACTCTTTTCTCAGAGAGCCCTCTGCTGACCTAAAATACAGTATCTTCAACTGAACGTCAGATACCCCATAACATTGTTTGACCTGTAGCGTAAATACATGCCCTGGTGCCAAGGTAGATTAATAATAAAAAATTAAATAACAAAAACATGTTCAATGCTACCGAATTTTTGAGAAGTTCTGAATTTTCAAAAGCTGACAGCATTAGTGCAAAGCAAACGTGGTTGTGACCAGATTTCTATTTCTTTGTCTAGTCAAGGGAATGTGGTTCTGCAGAAAAATAGTCAAAGGCAGGGGTTGTTTTCTCAAGCACCTGCCTCTGACTTTTCTTGTATGGGTCAGTTAACCTTTTTTGGGGGTGATGAACGTAAGAAAAACAACCGTGTAGACTGATTATGCAGGAGATTTTTCTTCAGTAAATGAAGATCCCAGTATTAAAAATGCTCATTAGTTTATCATGAGTCTCACAATTACTGCCGTTCATCCTGTAATACTAGGTGCTGAAATGACGTTATTGCCAGGGAATCACAGATTTAATTTAAGTAGAGTCAATTTACCAGGCTTACTTTAAAAAATCTGATAACATGAAGGAAGCCCGGGGGAAGGGGGGACCAGCAGAAAGCAAATTCAGGAAATCTGCCTGTATTATCAAAAAGACTTCTTTAACTTTGCAGCGCGGAGAGATTGGGGAAGGCTGGTCGTTGTAACACTTGAGATTGCCAATGTCGCGGTTCTGAGAGGGGATCTTAATTTCTGCAGAGATTTATTCTTTATTTACATGGGTGTGGACATTGAAACTGTTGTTTATGTTTGGATTAATGTTCAAAGATTTCCGGAGGTCACTCTGCTGGTCAGTGTGGAAAGAGAGACCCTCGATGCAGAGACAAACACCTGGGATTAGACAATGCAACAGCCAGCCACAAAAGTTAAACCTTTCATGCGCCTTTACAAGAAAAAAGAGAAACAAAAGTGTTATTTTCAAGACAGTTATTGATCACCGGAAACAGCACAGTGGCTTTCCATGCTCTCTCCTCATCCATGAGCCCATGGATAACGTGCGAAGGGAGAGGTGCCAGGTGTGAGGGCAAATGTGACTTGAAAACGAGTAATGCCTGATGTCCGAGGAAGTTGAGGCTCTGAGTTCTAACACATTGTTTAGTGTCACGCACCGATCAGTTACAAGGATTGTTTGAGTCTGTTGCAGGGAGTCTTACGTACAGAGGTCTCTTGAGTCCGTACTTGGGAATCTACATGTCTGCTCCACTGCCTTCTTACATTAGGGGGAGACCTTCTCACCCTCCACAACTCCCTGAAAGGAGGGTGTAGAGAGATGGGGGCTGACCTCTTCTCCTTGGTGACAGGTGATAGGACGGGAGGAAATGGGTTCAAGTTATGTCAGGGGAGGTTTAGATTGGATATTAGGAGACATTTTTCACTGGAAGGGTTATTAAACATTGGAACAGGCTGCCCAGGGAGGTGGTGGATTCACCGTCCCTGGAGGTGTTTAAAAAAAGGGTGGATGGGGTACTTAGGGACATGGTTTAGAAGTGGCTCTTGTCAGGGAAGGTTAATGGTTGGACTTGATGATCTTAAAGGTCCCTTCCAACCTCAGCGATTCTATGATTATCTGCTTTCTAATATGAGTTGACATGGGTTTGGTAGAGTAGCTGCCATGTGGATGCTAGTGTTCTCCGAAAGTGCACAGTATCAGTAGGGTAAAGTGTTGGTAGTATTCATCAAATAAAATTATATAATAAAAACCTGCAAACTGTAGAATACAGGAAAGAAGAAAATGTTGCAGATGTATATGGCCTGAAATATAACGGAGTTGCCACTGCACAGCTCAGGCTTGAAGCGGCTGTGCCTAATTCATTCCAGCAGGTGAAACCGGAGTACAGCGCTTCTGAAGAGCAGTGTTCACAAAAGGATAAACAAGGCAGTTTACCTGATTTTTTTAAGTTACGTTGTTTGTAACTTGGCACGTGAAGAGATCTGAGATGTCTGTTTAGATTTTAGCACTCTTACTGTAACTAAAAATGACCTAAAGGCTCAACACGTACACCCACAGAGGTTTACACAGCGCGCAGGCTAGATATAGCACCCGGTTCCCAATTTTACTAGCATGTGAACTTCTGCGTTAAAGAAACTGCCTGCACGCTGTATGCTGATGTTTATTCTAGCAGATTGATCTTTATCACGCATAATATTTTCATATCTTCATATCCACTAAATATGTTTTAATTTTATTCATCTTACAAGTTTCTCATCGTATGGCGGCATGGAAGATGGCTTGCAATGCCTGCCTTGTCTCTAAAACCAGAAAACGGTTACGACGTGTCCCTGCAAGACACGATCGATAACACCATGCCCCCAAAGCAAAACTGAATCTGTGTAAAAAAGGCTGAGTGGAGCCTTACACATTTTTGTATCCTGTTTTTTAAGTATTCAATGTGTGTTTCTTTTTAATTTTGCCTGCCAGTAGACGTGCTTTGAGTTGTTAGTAGGCAGCTTGTATGTTTGAGGAAGCAAGTTGTCTTTAAACTGAGTTTAACTCACTGAAAAACCAAGTGTGACGTACTCACCAAAAAAAAAAAAAAAATTCTGGGATGAACCCTTCCCCAGCTCCAGTTTAGCTAGTTTCCTTATTTACATTGTGAAACACCTAAAAAGATAAAGGATATTTACAGTTTAAATAGATGAACACACTGTGGGTATTCAGTCTAGTTATTATTTAATTGTCAGTCTTGGAGAGTGGTGCAGATCGACCTGACGTCCCCAGGAGCTGACTTTTATAGTGAAATTAGGTTCATGAGTTGGGTAGAATTGCAAGATGTAATTCCTAAATGAGTAGGTTATAACGCTTTGGAAGAGAGAAGAACCTACGGCTTCATTTAGGAAGTGTCATGTGATACCGACCCGCCTTTAACACCAGCACTTTTGGATGTTGTTTGGGGGGTTTTTTTGGCTTTTGGGATCTGCAGGGTGTCAGAGAGGCAAACGCAGGGACAGCAGCTACTTCCTTCCTACAGAGATGTTTATGCTGTAAGGTAAAAGACCTTGAAAAAATGTTACCTTTGGTATAAGCCTTTTTTGAATATTCAGATTTATTTTGCAATATACTGTATAACTCTACAATAACAGTTATGGTTTATATTAATATTTATCTCTTAAGTTAATTGGAAGTTCATTAAATATATTTTTGTTTACTGAAGAATACCTTTCCCAAAGCCAAGCGTAGTGGAAACGTTGTTTATTATGTTCTCATTTTAAATTGTGTAAGAAAAGCATTTCTGAATCAATTAGCAATTGAACTATAATTTTTTTCTTTAGACTTGATAATTGTGCAAATGCTACATCAATTATTGTGCGTGTATTATTATGTATAAATGTTATTTGAGAAGTTGTCATTAGTCGTGTAACCAGTTCAGGATGGGAATAGCATCAATTATGCTGCTCTAGCATTTCACTTTATGAGAAAATTGTTGTCTTTACTCTTTGCTAAGTTACTCTTGCGTTCAATAATTCAGCAGTCAGTCTCAACCATTCTTCTACAGGGAAAAGGGGGCAGAAGCTTGTCGTTATTTTCCACGTATATTCAGTGTTGCACTCGGGGGAAATGGTATATCCAAAAATAAGACCATAAATAAGAAATCGGTTGCCTTTTCTGTCTTGCTGCATTATGTGGGTTTGATATATGCTTCTGCAGCGTTATTACTTACTCTCTTCAAATCAATGCTCTGAGCTTTCCTTTATGTGATTGATTTCTTCCAGATTAGCCTACAAAGTACGTGATTTAATAAACACCGCTATTACCTGTTTACTAACACACAAACGTCTGCACTATTACATACAGAGATACTATAAAGTTTTCAAAACGCTTCCGTCAATCATAAGATTTTGATGGTGTAACTTTACTTGAATAGGCAAGAGAAAACAGCTTCGGTTTTATGTAGTCAAAAGCAAAATAAAATTGCTTGGAAGGCAAGAACTTCTAAAAATTAAGCCAGGTTCTGTAGGAGATAATGATGAAAAGGAAAAATGCTTACTAGGACGTTCTCCTTTTTAATGCCACTTTCATGCCTCAGAAAATAAGCATTTTTTCCATACTTTTGTGTTCTTAAACATTGCGGTAACAGATTGAAAAGTATCAGTAGTACTGTAGAACTGTTCATGTCCC
Organism: Rynchops niger; assembly: GCA_013400035.1. Classification (NCBI taxonomy): domain Eukaryota; kingdom Metazoa; phylum Chordata; class Aves; order Charadriiformes; family Laridae; genus Rynchops; species Rynchops niger. The sequence goes on along the minus strand of VXBH01007004.1, from coordinate 263,640 downwards.
TCCCTAAAATATACCTATGAATATGTATCTTGCATTACCATTTCCTGAAGGATTTTGCAGAAATGGGGTGGGGGGGGAGAATTCAGATGTTTTGTGTGATATAGTACTATTTAGGATTCAGTGGGTTTGGGCTCCATATAGAAAGCCTCCCCTTTGGCGGGATGTTGTTTCATTGCCAGGGTTGCTTTTCCATGGCAGCTTACAGGTTGTTAACGCTTTCGGCGGCTGTATCTCGAAAGAGTCCCGTGCCGGACAAGGACGGATTTGGCATGGCATTTGGACATTCAGAACCAGATTTGCACAGTTGCTTACGGCTGGATTGTATGAACCTGGTTTGGATACAGTTTTGTACAGATTTCTGCTTGCCCAAACAATTTTAATTCTTGTATTTCCACAGTACCTCTATGATATTCCTAAAACCAGTGTTTTCTAATACTTTTCAACCCAAAGACTTGTGTGTGTAATCACTGACAGAAAATGTAATGGCCTTTAAGCATTAATGGCCCACGCAGTTGGGAAGTTACGAGAAAAGTTTCATGAGAGGTTACTGTGTAATATTTTAACACAAGTGTCCAAAATTGGTGGTTTTCATCTTCTTTCAAATTCATTCATAGTTCTTTAGGTTTCCTGATAACAGCCTGATGTATTCCTTCCTATTTTTTTCTCACTGTAAATATGCTGTGGGGTTTTTCTGCCTATTGCAATATTGTAGTCTCTAGAGGTAAATCTCAGTAGCTTCGCAGCACGTCTCTGCTCAGATGTAGGTTGCAGCCTGATGTACAGCATATTCCCTCAGTCTCTGTACCCAAATCAGGCTGTGGCCAGGTCAAAAAACAGTATTTCTTTAATGCTTTCTTAGAAATGTTGTTGAGGTTCTATTAATCTTTCTCCAGGAAAGTTGTATTTCTGATATTACCCTGTTTTCATCCAGTTTCCTGGGAGATGGTTTTCCTCTTCAATTGCTGTACTATTGTTTTTAATATTACTTGGGATTGTTGCCTTTTCATGCTACTTTGTGTTGTAGAATTAAAAAGCTACTTTCAGCACAGGAACTCTCATATTGCTTTTGAAGGATAGATATTATTCTAACCCTCCCAACACCTTGGAAAGTATTGTACAATATGATTCTATTCAGTCCACATTTTTATCAACACAAGCACCCTCACCTGCAGCCATCATTCCGTTTTAGAGCACAGCCCTACAGGTATTTTTCCCCTTTTTGCAATATCAAGATATGAAGAAGATGAATGAAAGTTTTGTGCATGTTTTTGTCAGTGTGTTTTTATAGCTCCCATGAACAGTGATGGACTTGGCAGCCTAGAGACTGAAATCCTCTGTTTAATCACAGGCCAGGTATAGTTCAGCAGAAAGACATATTTCTATACGCAGCCCCTGTAGCGTGTCTAAGCCCTGAGCTGGAGAAGCCGATCTTCTGTAAGTGAGAAAATGTACTCGGGCCAGTCATCCCTGGCCTCCTCTCTGGAACCGTTGAAAAGAAGCATTCGTGCCATTGAGTGTCCTGACAGGCGTTAACGTCTCGTCTGGGGTGGACTGAGAGTTCCCGTTCACTCATTTGGGAATTTCTTTCTGTAGGCTGCAGAGAGGATGGAGTATTCTGTCCAGTTTGCAAGTTGTGCATGTGAGTGCGTCGAGTTGTCACATAACTCTTCAAAAGGCAGTAGGTTTTCAGGCCGGCTCACGTTTAGCCATGGGATTGATGTGAAGCTTATTAATGTCTGGGATTTCTTCTTTCTTTTTGCTTGTGTAAACTCTGAAAATCTAATAGCTAAAGCCAGAGAACTAAGTAAAATGATAATCCTCATTCCTCTTTAGAATGTTGAGATGTTTTATTTGAAACCAAAGCAAAACTAAGGCCCTTCAGAGACTCCTGCAGCATCCCAGCTCCACAGAAAAAGTACTGCACAGAATTCTTGTGTGTGGTCATAAATTGCGATCTCTTAACAGTTTTTAATGTTGTATCACAAAGGCAATGGTCTAAGTCATATTACTTTCCACAAAATTCTATTTATGCAGTTTTATTCACTTTTTCCCTGAAAATCCAGTGTAATGAAAGTATGTGCTATTCCAAAAGAAGTGCTGGCTATTAAATCTGCTAGAAATTATTTGACTCTTTTTTTGGGTTTTTTATATTTTTCAGCTAACAGGACAAGTGACTTTGCAAATTGCCAATGAACCAGTTTTGCCGTTTAATGCCCTCGACATCGCGTTAGAAGTTCAGAACAGTCTTAAAGGTAATTCTTGTTAGAGGAATATTGTTTTCCATTAATACAGAATAAGAAAAAGATCATCTACTCCCTGATATGGATTTTCAATTTCCACTTGAATGATAGCCAGTGATTTTACTAGTTAAATAGTTATTATGTAATGCTAAATAAAACATAGGTTTTGTTGCTAAATAAAGCCATAAAATGTTTCTTTTCTTCTGATGTTACTCTGTTAGTTAAGCAATAATTAGTATTAAAATCTCATAATTACAATCAAAGATAACAATCTCTGTGACTGAACTTGATTTTAATTCCCTTCAAGGCTTTGTTCAGTACAAGCAAGAGAAAGCTTCTAATCCCCTCGCCATTTGGCTCCTTAATTTTCACAGTCGTCTTCCTTGTTTGGTTATTCCACTAACTCGCCTCGCTGGCAGAGCATGCTGACTCTTCTCCTTTTTCAGGCATGACGAAGCACGGTAACTGACCATACATGTTGTTTGAGTTGATTAAGCACTGAGACCCTGGAAGCTCTGTATTTGATCTTGGTGTGTTTGGGACAACGGGTTGGGGTTAGGGAGACGGACAAGAACGATCCCAGTCAGAAAGTACACAGCAGTGACTGGTAACTTGTCCAAGATGCAGATCTAATTCTCATAGAGTCTGGATTTGGCACTGTTTGCCAGGTGTAGGATGAATGCTTTGATAGGAGACCGCTCCATCGAGATTGTAGAGCCATTAGTAGTATTCCTGCATTGCCTTCTCATTGCTGGCTCTTTCTATTGTCTTGTGGCCTTTTAGGCCTTGATAAAGAAGAAGCATTCTGTAGTCGTCTTGTCCCCTGTTGACAACAGAACCCAGTTAAGCCAATAGCCCTTGGCTTGAGCTATTTAAGATGACACAGTTAAAGGGTGCGGTTGTGTATTCCCTTTGCTTCTGGGGGGGTGTTCCTTTATTTTTTTGAGATGTTATAAGGAACTAAGCCCATTGTATGTTACTGAGATGTTGTTCTCTGCTACTGTCTAGACTACAAAAGAATAATAAAGCTTTTCTTACTGTCATGGTTTGTGTCCTCAAACCAGGACGCTTATCAGTTATGAAAAGAATCTGTCTTTGCCCATTCCTGAGGGCTGAGGCGGCAGAGGAGGTCTCGGTTCTAACACTATCCTGTGCCACCCATCCATATCAGCTTTCTCCTTAGTATCATCTGTCCTCTTCCTCCCATTCTGTCCCTTTTCCCTTACGGTTTCCTCGTATCTTAGTGTATTCAAATGAGATGCAACTCTCCTTCCTTCTCTAAGTGACTAGGCGAAAGTAGTCCGGATGTGGAGAGCACGTAAGAAGCTTAGTCCTTGGAGATTACATCTTTTGATTATTTAGCTGCCGCACTCTAACATAATTCCTTGAACGTGTACAGACTGAGATCTTTCAGTTGGTATTCCGGTCAGAATTCAGTGAACTTAGTGGTAAAAGGTACATCCCTGACAAGAACACCCATGAAATTTGAAAAACTGCTCCAGAACATGGTTTTGTTAGGCCCTCACAGTGGAAAAATGTGAGATAAGTAAAACCATGTTGTTATTTTCTCATCTCCAATTATGTCTCTGATCCAGATTACCTGTAGTGTGCTAACACCTTTCAAAAATAATTTTCCTATTTATATATTTATGGAACTGCCAAGTCGATCTAATAGATAAAGATGTGAGTTCTATAAAATCACACCAAAACTTTCCATATAGTTTAGCAGAATGTGAGATCTTATCTCAAACCTAAAGTTTTTTTGCAATCTTGTGGTGTCGCCCCTGCATTTCATTCACTCCCCGCAGTACAAAGTATCACTTTTCTGTAATACACGTTCACAGAACTATGATACCTTTTCTTTAATCTTTGCCATCCATCATTGTCAAGACCGAGGAGCCGGTAGGCTACCGTTGGTCTGGAATCAGTGAGCGTCCAAAAAGACAAGTAATTTTAGCTCTGTTGTGCCATATAAACATTGGTTTAGTTCAGCCTAAACACAGCAGGGAATGATCATCAAACAAAAAGCGCGGCTCAGCTGGTATCCCTTCAGCTGAACATGAGATGTCTGCTATTGTTCTTCCTTTTTTCTTTATTTTGAGTAACAGAAAATGTTGATTTAGACTGAAATTTTTTCTCTAACTTCAGTTAGATCATTTATCACAGCCAGTTCAGGGGAAGGAAAATTAGTTACTAGGCTGTGGGGCCAGCAGGGTAAATTTTCTTCCCGCTGTTCACTTTGGAGTTTTGTTTAATGCCTTTTCTCATGACTTTCACGTGTCGTCTATCTCTGACTTGTGTCAAGTAACAGTTTATTTTCATTTTGGAATCCAATTAGACAATGATCTTTTTGCTGTTAACTTAAATGAGAAGTTGTACTTTTTAACATGGCTCATGGATTTCTTCATTCATCAAAAGGTTTTATGTTGCCTGAGATTTCCAGTTCCAAGTTGCTTTGTTTTAGTAAACGATTTCATGCTCCAACTTGATGCAAACTGTAGAAAAGGTGAAGGGAAAGCCACACAACATGCTAGAAGATTCATGAGCCTTAATTTTGTGCCTCTGGGATCTCGTTCAGCCCATCACTTGAACACCCATTTGATTGCCTGTTGGACTTTCTCAGGGTCTTGAAGTTAAATCCTATGTGTAAATACTTCAGTCACAATTTTGCAGTGTCGTGGATGCCCTCACAAAAGGGGGTTTGTGCGTTAACATTTGTTAATACTGCATTTATTTATGTTTCCGAAGGATTTAATTCCGTGATGTGGTGAGTGTCTGTACAGGTAGCTCTGTTAAACTCAATAGGGTGTTACTCAGCACTTCATCAACCATTTCTTAGATCTGGGATAGGCTGGATGGCAGGTTATAGGGCAGTGTCGTCCCCAATGTGTTTACCTGTGTCTCGAGGCCTGTTCCTCAAAGGTGGGGAAGTGGCTGTTAAGTGTCATGTGTTTTCTCCACTTGCACCAGAACTCTTGGAAACCAGCTACTGCTTTTGGGTTTACCTGAGACGAAGGGTTGTGACTGGGGAGGCGTTTCTTTTTGTGCATCTGCTGATGGTCTGACGTTTAACAGGAAACCTTGTGGCCATAAATGATATGCGATGGGTTCCAAGACTGAAATGCAGGTCCCTGGGGCTATTCAGGCTGTTATCTGTCTGATCACAGATGTGATATTTTAGAGAAATTCATAAACAGGAGACAGTTTAAAATATTCCCATTAACTACACATTGCAGTTGTGCGGTGTTCCTGCCTTTCATACATTTAAAATCAAGAGCCACTGCAACTTGAATCAAATATACTATGCCTTGCATGCTGTGAAAACCCAATTCATCTTTTGAGGAAGGGCCCAGACAAGATGTCAAATCTGGTGTGCGAATAATACAAATGGTTCTTTTAAGCACTCCTGTCGAAGTATTTTGTATGTATAGGCAAGTGCAAATATATAAGCATGTGTACATAAGTATTTTGAATGTATATAAGTATTTTTATTCAAAACATATTTGTATTATCTGCTGAATGCTCTTTGCCCTGTGCAGTCTGGACTTGTTCCTTGTAGCGTATCTTGCGCTGTATTTGAACCTCTTTGGAATTTGGTATACTTTACAGCAAGCTTCAGGGATTGATGCTGGAAGTGTTAAAGTGTCTCATTAGGACCAAAAGTCTTTCTGTACCTTTGCACCTGACTGACTCAGCAGTAACAAGTTCGATCACACGGTTTACAGAAATAAAGGCAGCCGGGTCTGATGCTAGCCATGTCTCTCACTTGGTTGCTGTCGGCTGTAGAAGCCGATATTGTTTTATTATTGCAAGTAAATTATTGTAAGATTTTCTAGTTTTCCCTGTATAGGAAGGGCAAGGGCTGAGATTTAAAGCTCTTTGGCCACATAGTGTCAGTTGTGTGTTGCTTCCTATCAGTTAAGCCCTTTCTTCTCCCCAGAACGGATGTTTTACAGATGTTACAGCAGCTGAAGTATTTGGGGTGATAATAGTAGACAGTGCTAGCAGAAGTTTAAAAATAATCTGTTTATGATAAGTCATTTCCAGGAAAGTCTGCATGACTTTCCACAGCCCTGTCTCAACCCATACATTTCAAAACATCAGTCTAAACTCTCAGTCCTTAGAAAAATCAATACAGAAACATATCACTGTCATTTACGTGATGGCTGCACACTCATTGCCTACAGCTATCTGCTAGTCTTCAGCTTGGCATCATTTACCTGCTTGACCCTATTTCCCTGATCATTTAGAGTGCTTTTCAGGCTTACTTTCTCCATCTGTCTGTAATATTCAGAAAGTTTCCTTCTTTACTGTTCCCACCCATTATTCTTGACTGCTGCAGAGGTGAAAAATACAAGAGTTATCCCTATATGTGATAGAAATACCTTCTTTGCCATGAGACACTGATATCTTGTCTTCAGTATCCTTTCAAGGACATTATATATTAGTATTGGCAAACCTTTCATCAGCCTTTAAAAAAAAAAAATCATGGAAAAATGCATTTTCCATGTGAAAGCATTTGGTACTGAAGGGAAAGGATGAGCATCTCTTCCCCATCAGCAGGCCATATATGTTTCAGCAGCTGTGTACGAAGTCCTTGATAACTTCCTCTGTATTGACATGCATAATAATATGTCACAACCTGCCTTTTTAATGATCGCCTCTTTTCAAAGACACTTGTAGCAACACCGGATTAGTTTTCTTGGGCAGTAAAAGTCATGGTAGCAAAATTGAAGCTGATGGCAACATATTCGTTGCACTCCGGATGTCCGTGGATTTGTGTTTCTGCCCCCTTCAGGGTACTTTCTACAAAGCTTTCCCATTCAGATTTTCCTCTGCTAGGCCTGATCATCCAATTTTGCACAGCGTGAAAAATCTTCCCAGTGCATCCAACAAGACACGATGGCTGATGCTGAATGTGCTCGCTAATCAAAACCTGAAGCAATTTCCCCTCTCGCTTACATGCAAACACATGTTCGCACGCATGGCGAGGGAGCGTCGTGCTTTAAACCACTGATCTCTCTGTGTTCGTTCTCCTGTGGGCACTTGTAGGCAAGTACATTCATACCAGAGGGCACAAACACAATTTTAAAATGTTAAACCTCTAGCAGTGCTTTCCGTAAGAGCAATCAGTTACACAGGGAAAGGCTATTGTATTCAATGGCTGTAAAAATAAATATCTATTCGGTGTAACCTCTTTCTGAATAAAATCCGGTTACATTTAGCACTTGTAATGAAATTCAACAGTAGAATTCTCTGATCAAGAGTGTACATACTCGAGTTGCTTTCTCGTACTTGCAATTTTATTTATTTAACAACTAAACAACTAGCTTAGATGATTCATCATGATTCATACTGGAGACAAAAGGACAAAGAATACAAAATATAAATGAGGTGGCTTGTTTTCTCGAGTGAAGTAATGCCTGCAGGTGGGTTTTTTTATTTTCTCTGCAGAGCATCACAAGGTATTTAAGACATTATTGGTTAATGCATCCTTTTCTTTAAGAGCCATTTGTCCTTCCACTGCCAGTGTCTCAACTTGAGAAAAGCATAAATCACGTTCTCCCTTGGCACTGAAGTTCAGTGTGTCGTGGTAAAAACTACTGATGCCTCAAAGCTGTGTCCTTAGTCCTCTGTGGTGACACCAGCCACAGACACTTCCAGGTTTGGTACGGAAGTATTAAAACAGGGCCTGGGTGTTTGTTTTGTGATGAGTGCTGGTTTAGAGTGTGATGTAAAGAGTGTTTTTTACTCGTGACTGTAAAGTAAAATGTAGTTGTTTTAGGGGCAAAATGCTGCGGAGAAGGAATTGAGAGCATTTACAGGATTTTTGTGTTTAAAAGGGCGGTCTGGTTGCCTTCATTTCCAAGTACAGAATGATGCATTTTCCCTTTGTCTCACCTTCCCTATTGAAAAGGCACAGCTGACATTTACCATTGGTTGTGTAATATTCAGAATAAAAATTATAAATGTCGTCTGTTACTTGGAATATGAAGTACTTTGCTGAAACCAAAGGATTCTTTCTAACAGGGTGAATTTAAACGTTTCCATGCTGACCCAAGTCCTGGGGTAAGGTATGCACAGTGCGTACTTGGGTGAACTTGTCCCAGACCAGGACAGACATAGACCATATTCTCTCACTCCTGTTCCCATGGAGTCATTTCATTGTTGAAATTCATCTTGATAGCTCAGGAAATCTGTCAGTTCCTCTCATGCCAGCATCTGTCCCTCCTTGTGTTTTGGATCATTTCATGTTTTGCTGGATCGGAACGTGTTAGTCAGCCGAATGACAGGAGTGCACGGGGATCTGTGGACTCCTTTCCCTTTGCCGAAATGTATCCAATAGCAAATCCCTTTTTCCATCCGAGGGGGAGAATGTGTCATGTTCAGGCATTTCCTTGAATTTCTTAGTTGTACCTATTTGCTTTTCCCTTCCTGTTATATGCTCACCTTTCAGACTCCATCCATAAATAGTTAGAGAAATGGGTTGATGTTCTTCGTTTACTATTTCTAATCTCTCCATATATCTATTAGACAAGGAACTTAAGTATTCCTTTAACTTGTATCTTGAACCACTTTGTTGGATTAATCATCTCAGTTACTACGATACCGAACTCACTGGGGTTTGTACATTCAACTAAAGGTGAGGCAGCTTCTGAAGCTGGACGGTTTGTTTTGATTAAACGATCATTTGAGAGATCTAAGGATAGTTGATTTTCTTGTCCTTAATAGGAAAAGTGAAACTTGGCCTTAAAGATCATTTCTGCATCCTGGAAACGTTTTTGCTGACTGATGTTACTTTTGACTTGATCTCAGGTTCAGACTCTGCTTTCTCTCTCCGTGTACTTGTGAAAACGAACGCAGCCCGTGCAGGCGCTGGGGAAGGAGGGCACGTTCTTCACCTGCTCTGCAGGTGGGAATAGTCGGCGCACTCACAGTGCTCCGATTCACCTCTCACAGTCTTCTTTCTGGACTACAAACGGGGAAATACCAAAATCGGGGTGTGCCCAAAAGTGCTGCGGACCTTTGTTCTTTTGGTGTCTGTGTAGGGTTACAAACAACGTAACAGTTTACACTCCAAGTTTAAAAAAGTTTGGGAAATACCGACTGGGTTAGAATATACATTTGGATATCAGTTAAAGTGTTAGTTGACTCAGTGACACAATTTCACGTCTCCTCTACAAGTGTTGTTAACCTCTAGGATTCTAAAATGTTGAACAAAATTCAATTAAACTCTGCATATTATGATTTTCTATACAGCAGTCATTATGGAATCCAAGCACAAGCTTTCAAACTTGAAAGCAGGAGCATCAAATGGCATTGAATAAATGCTGTCTCGGAAGGAAATGTTCGTGTTACTGATTTATACCCATCGCTTCCTGCATGCCTGTTTTTCCAATGGTAGATTTCAAGCTCTACCCCAAAACCATTCCTCATACCTTATTAGATCTTAAAATATCACAGCCCAAATTGATCTTCTTTGAAAAAAAAATCAGAGCTTATGCGCAATGGCTTCCCTTGATTCATAACGTAATTCTCACAAGGGAAAAGAGGCTCAGGTTTTAATTGGACTATTAATTTTGGCTTGTAAGCAAGAGTAATAAGCGATGTTCTCTGAATCATTGGCAACTGTCTCGCTCTTACTGTTCTAGGTGATGAAGTAGCTATTCCTCAGTTGCTTGCGGTGGCATCACGTCTGAGGGACACTGCAGAATTTTTCCAATCCGATGAGATGCGCCCAGCTAACGACCCCAGGGAGCGCGCTCCTGTCAGAGTAAGGATGCTCAATGATGTGCTGCAAAACTTGGAGAAAAGCTTCCTGGTTCGTCGAGCTCCTCCAGGATTTTACAGGTATGGTGTTCAACACGTTCTTGATTTGAGGCCAAATGGTAATCTCGCACTGCTTGGTTTTCAAAGCTGTCAAAAAACCTCTCTCAAAACTGCAGAAAACACTAATTCATTACAGTACAGGAGGTCATTAGAATGCAGCACTGTAGCATCTCTGCCATGACATCACTGCAGACAAGACATACGGCGTGATGGCAGCTCAGGCAGCATGACGGAGACTGGTGTTAGACGGTGCAGGAGGCTTGCAGAAGAAGAAAATATTTTGAAGTCTAATACTGCTTCACAAACTCCACCTATGTTTTATTTAAAACTTTTTACAGTTCATTGAAGATGCAGAATTATACAAGATACAGTGTAGCATTATTTAACATATTTAATTATATAGTCGTGTTCTTGGGCACATTTCAACCAGTCAAAGCAGTACAGTGGAGTGAATGAGAAGGCCTCGGTCAGTCGCCATTCATAACATCTTGTCTCTGGTTACCGTTATTCTCCAGTATGTGTTCAGTTGCACTGCCCAGGTTGACTTTAAGATGCTGTCATGGTTCCATTTTTCACTTTCTAAGAAAGTCTACAGGTCTGTATCTCTCACCATAAATTCCTCTACAAAAAAAAACTTAGGGCAATCGGTAGCTTAAAAAAAGTTAGCAGAGCACGAATTGGCCAGCCTGGCCCTCTGGCTCTTCAGAAGTAATACAGTATGTGCAAGCGCTTCAGTCCAAGCTGTCCGAGGCGCTGTATTGCAGCCCAGCAACGTAGTGTTTCATAGCTTGGCCCCAAGGGTTTATTCTCGGTGCCCTGTGCATATGCGGGTTGTCTGACTTCACCAGGCTTACTGGGATTAGTTTGAAGGACGCTGTGGCTGAAGCCAGTGGCTCATCCATACTGCCCATTGGGAGCCTTCCTAAAGGAAAAATGTCCCTAAAGCCGTACCCAGGTTTTACTTTAGGGAAAAGTGGTTGGCATACTCAAAAAGAGCTCCGAAGCGAACGGAGGCGCATACATACACAGGAGACAGACAGGGCCAGGGCACAGCAGTGAACGAGGCATCTGTGTTAGTTGGGAATATAAATGTACTTGCAGCCAGAACTAACAAAAGTAATAAAAGAGTATTTCATTGCAATTGGTGGGAAAAATGGTCAAATGTCTTGTGCAAGTGATTGTTTCAAACAGGCACAAAATAGACAGATGGTACAGGCAGAATGTGGAAGAAAAGCAGAAACCTACAGCATCAGGAGGAAGAGATTCTTCCAAGTGTTAGGAATGGCATAAACCAAATGCAGTCATCTTTTAACAAAACAAAACAAAAAAGTTAGTTGTGGTGAACTCAACAGTGTTCGTGAATAAAATCCCGACAGCTATAATGAAGAAAATATAGTAGTGATATTTGAGGAGGGACTAATTGATTTCATTCCTGCTGTGACTGGATTTATAATATAAAGAAATAAACCAAAATGTGATTAAATGACGTCTGAATATTCCAGGTTTAGCACTGTTGTCTTTTTTGTCCGAGTTGGTATGGTGTTGCAAAGGAGCCATAAAACTACTTAATATAATGTAATCTGTCCGTGGTGCATCGCAGCAGCACATCGTTGAATCTGGCCCAGTTCTTTATTTGTAAAAACAAATTATAACAAACCTTAGGATTCCAGTAAGTGGGGTTTTTGAGGTCTTCCAATATTTAAATTCTTGCAATGCTTGCAATATTACTTTTGTTAGTCATCAGGATGTAATTGCTAGATATGCAGCTATAACGTGAATTATGTTTTTCACCTTCCTGCTCCCAGCAGTACTTCGGCACAGAGTGCGCTTTTCACACTGGCAAAGTAGATAGTGTGAAAGTAAAAATTTTGTCATTTTCTCCCTCCTGATTTCATTAATTTTAACACAAGATCTAACAGTAGATGATAAGGTTACTTCTTACTTCAGAGTCTGTGGGAAGACTTTGGATTTGACTTCCTTCTGAACTATTTTACCTACCGTCGCCTGGAGTATATAACAGTAAAGTACACCTTGTGTATCATCATTGATACTTACTTAAAAAGAATGCGTTCTTTGTACTGTGCCGAGGTGTGTAACTGTAGTGTAGATTTACCTTTACTACAAATAGAATTGAGGACAGCGATAGATTTCTGTTTTCCTTTCCTGCCGATAAAAATCTGCAGTACAGTTTCTTTTCAAAAAAAGCCTCTAACAATATGTCCTTATTTGGATTATTTTGCACTTTTTAGGGATTGAAAGTCCCTCTATTAATTGACGCAGTTATAGGAATCTATTTTGTGTTCTGCAGCTGTAATTGTATCGCAGGAACACTAGACGTACTTGAAAATCCTGATATACTTTTCTTTGCTTTTAGAACTTTAAGCTTTTCTTTTTGCTATTTGGTAAAGAAAACAAACAAAAACGTCAGTCTCACAGCCAGGACCTCGTATGCCATGTTTCATCCCAGTCAGAAGATTGATGGGCAAGTTATAAACCCCTGAAATAGTGGTTTATAATGGAAATGCTGGCAGCTCTTTAACTATAGCAGCGCAAGCAGTGCAGCAATAAATACTGTGCTTCATCTGTAAACAGAAATTTAGGATGCAGTTTGCAGCCTTGACCTTCAGGCTCCAACTGTGTTTAGATCATTAAGATTCCATAAATACCGTAATTTACAGCCTTCTGAAAGAAGAATTTGTGTGCACGGTAAAGCACGTATTCTTCACGAAAAAAATGATTGCTTCCTGTATACCCATTTGGACTCATATTCTCAACCTCAATCAAAGTACTTGACAAATTTGCTGAAGTTTAGGCATCATTTTTAGGCCTGTGTTTGTCCTAATTCGCAGCTCTCCAGATCTATCCTGTGTTTTCTCTTCTAGAACTTGAATTCAAAAGAAAGGGGGATTTTTTTGCTTTATTGCAGGATGTGGTTACAACCTGCTTGTGTTTGACCGCTGCAGGAGAACAAATACAGCTTTTCTGGATATTTTTTTGTATGGTTTGTACGCTCATTGCCATGGCTGTAATCTCTTACTGTATATATGTACTTAAAAAAATAGATACCTCATTCCAGTCAATGTCGTAGGGTAATATTTGGGCATAATTGCTATAACGAGCAATCAAATTATCCAAAGTAACTAACAGAATTCAAATTACTTTAATTTTTGATAGTTATATTAGGATATCCGGTCTAAATTTAAATAATGATGATCGACATTGGCAGGTTGTTCAATACAATGGAAGTAAACACTGTCGTTTGGATGGTCCTTCATTTGGATGATCATCCTTCTTTCCTCAACTTCCTTCATGACATTGAAGTGAAAATTTGACGATAGCGTACTTTCCCTGTGATATTTTATTTCCAGCTGAGCTGGAAAGATACAAATACAGCTTTCGTCGGGGTATTTTAGTCTTATCCAGCAATTTAGGCAGAGTGAAAAATAATAGGTTGAGAAATGTTATCCTGCTTTGCAAAGGTTACCCGGAGGCTTGATTTGGGGTTAGGACAAAATCTCGGAGTTTTATTGTACCTGAAGAATATCTGTGATTCCCAATGGTAACCCCAGGTAGACTTAATATTTCCAAAATAAATGTTTGGGAACAAAATAGGATAGCTACTGGTATTTTTTTGCTTACCTGCCTTCACTTCCCATAACATAATCATAATATTGGTAATTTTGTCATTATTTTAATGGAATAATCTGTTTCTTGCTTTCCACTCTTACAGTGTAGACTTGTGCTGAACATTTCCCTATATTTTCTGATGCTCATATTTTGATACTAGTACTGATAACCATAGATTCCACTGCAGTGGCATGTTTGAAGCCAAGGTAAGCACAGAGGTTCTGGTACTTCAGGCATTGTGCGTAGGCAGGAAAAAATAAAGAATATGATCTTGAGCATATTGTCCTCTCAATGAGATGGTCAGCCTCAGCAGAGATATGATTCTATAAATGCTGATACATAGCAAGAAAATCTCAAATTCTTACCCTCATCAGCATTCAGTAAAGCCCATGTAGTCGCCTGCTGGGCACAGAAGAAGATGCTTTATCCCTGTACTCTAAACAAAGGGTGCTTCGGCCATAAATAGACATGGATGGAAGCAAAGACCTGGGGCAGTTTCCCTACAGTGAAAGCAACTTGTCTGATAAGGTCAAGGAAGTACTCGCCGACACCTGTCCTGACACTGATTAACCAAATCTCGACGCGGCTTCTGAGAGAGCATACAATTAATTTCTGTAAATTAATGTTTGTAAGTTAGGTAATCAGGCAAATGCATCCACGCTGAGTGATGAGTCTCCTCTCTGTCTCTTTCCTGAACATCTTTGGTTTTTGTGCTTCAGCTAATTTTTCAAACTCTTAGATTCTAAAAGTCTACTGTCATGCTTTTGCATGCTTGTCACCCTACAAAAATACCCACACAGACACCGACACCACCAGTATCATGGATAACAAGACAGCGTGGATCTTCCTGGGGTTTATAAATACGGAGCTTGAATCTCAGTTTGCCTAGACTAAGACCATTCCTACTGTTCCTTGTATATTTTATTTCTTATATTTGCTGATCACCACAGCCTCTGACAAGGTGTCAGCCGAACCTGTCTGTCACGTCTGTGTGTCCGCCCCTTAGGTATGCACCCAGGGAGCCTGTCTTTGTGTTGAAAGGCGTAGCGCTTCAATAGCATGGGAACGATGACTAGCAGTGTTGCAGAGGAATGAGATAATCAAGAAAACGTTATGGAGTATCAGGCAGAGGACACTCAGTGAAATAAGATGTCTTCTCTTTCTGGAAGTGTTTCATTTCGTCAGGTCCATGCCTAGAACTCAACCTGATACTCATATTTGATGGATGCTGTTGATACTAGATGGATCCAGTAGAAAGGATGCAGGGTTTCCTAGAAAATCCTGTGATGCTTCCACTGAGATTTCCAAATCTAAAGGAGTCACTAAATAGAGAGTTTGTTGTCTTTGGTCTTTAAAAGTAAAAAAAAAAAGGCACACGAGGGCTCAGGCTGTCATTTCCACTTCAGTTAGGTGGGGTTTATTCTTAATAAACCATTGGTTAAGGGTTAGTTATGTCCCGACTGACAGTTCTTTTAACAATTTTTTTAAAAAATCAAAGTCAACTTGTGTAAAATCTTTCCTTTAAGAGCTTCATCTCAGCTTGCCGAGTTTACCCTGGCCGTTAAGGCAGTACGCATCTGTCACCACTATTCAGGGCATTGTTGCAGGGGCCATTGGGCTATGTTTAGCAGATGTAATTGAGTGAATTCAGTAATAAGTTGGTGAAAAGTAAGGATTTTGAAAACAATCTGTGTTTTCAAGAAAGACCTCCAGCAGTTTTTATTGCTCATTTGTGCAAGTTAAACTTCTTCCTTTTGCTTCTTTTTATCATGGATACCCAGATGTGACGTTAACACTTCATTGGGCTAAAAAGTTACAACAGCTCAGTACGTTAAAATGCACTGAATAAAATACTCTCTGTAGGCAGTGATATATTATGCAGCCTGAATTTGACATAATGAGATGACGGAACAATCAAAAGACGCTTTTAGCACCACACAAAAAGATAATTTGCGTCACTGCTAATCTCATGCCACTCAAGTGTTTGCTGTTCACTGGAACAAATGTTTCCCTTTCAGATGGCGATGTGTTGTATACGTTGCTGACGGGGCGTACAGAGTCTACTGGATTTACTTCTGTTTGGCTGATAAACTGCAGCGGATTCTCAGGTGTCCCAATTCACATGCCCTGTGACTCCAGTTTTAGAGATACAATTAGTAGGAAAATTAGAGTCCTTATTGAATCCCTACGTGTAAACAAGCTGCTCATTGGATTTACAGAGGACAAACATTAATGATGCAAATATCCCACTAATCTTAAACAGTGACATGGGTAACTCTGTAGTGCAACGTCATGTTAAAAAAAAAAATCTAGCCAAGAGTTTCTACAGAAGGCAGTAATTCTGTCTCATTGCACAGACGCTTTGCAGATCAGTTTTTTCATTTTGAACTCTTCATTTGTGGCTTTGAGTAGAAAATATTCCAGTATACTTTGTTGTAACGTTTGAGATCTTTTTGACTGACCTGAACCAAACACACGGAATATGTATATTTTTTTCTGCATTGTGTAATGTGGAGGAGAGAGTGATTTGAGATGATGCTGATGATCCGTAGTGTGGGAAATACTGCAATGATTCGTGTTGCACTGACAGCAGTAGATAATGTTCTGTCTCGTGTTATCTGCTATATGCAATTTGTAAATACAATACTGGAATGATGTTGGGGGAGAAGGAGAGTATTGTGGGCTGGTTTTAGAATAACATACCTCAGATTTTGCCGTTCAGTCAGAATAAATGAATTTTCGTCTTACTGTACAGCAGTGATTTGCCATTTGACTTTTCACCCTAATATCTTGTATCTTTCAAAATTTGCATCTCTCTTTCTTCTGCAACTGTTCCACGTCTTACAAATGGAGTCACAATTCGTGGTATCACTTGTTTCACTTTCTAATCCTTCACTGGTGTTTCTTGGCCCTGCAGTTCCTGTTCAGCTCCCTTCTCTCTCATACACATTTGCCTGAATGTATTTTTTTTACACCTAAGATGTCTTCCCGTTTTCTTCTACCTTCTTCCTTCAAACTGCAGTGATGGTGCAATCTAGTTGTAGTTTGTAAGTGTAAGTTAGAGATGACAAACTCAAAATTCAGGACAGAAGTAGTGAGACACGGTTTCAGTAAGACTCGCTTCATTGTGGCTCACTTCATGAACTCCTAATGAGAAGAAAATCGCAGGAAATATTCCAAGGATGGTTTTATGTTCTTCTCCAAGAATGTGGGAAGGCAAAAAGAAGTTGCATGAGGGAGGTGGAGGGAGGCAGCTATGCACTGTCACAACATCTGAGATGCTGCGTGTGCTTAGGGCAGTGATCATCCCCCTGTACTGGGCACTGGTGAGGCCTCACCTCGAGTGCTGCGTTCAGTTCTGGGCCCCTCACTACAAGAAGGACATTGAGGTGCTGGAGCGTGTCCAGAGGAGGGCTACAAAGCTGGTGAGGGGTCTGGAGGACAAACCTTATGAGGAACGACGGAGGGAGCTGGGGTTGTTCAGCCTGGAGAAGAGGAGGCTGAGGGGAGACCTTCTCACCCTCTACAACTCCCTGAAAGGAGGGTGTAGAGAGATGGGGGCTGACCTCTTCTCCTTGGTGACAGGTGATAGGACGGGAGGAAACGGGTTCAAGTTATGTCAGGGGAAGTTTAGATTGGATCTTAGGAGACATTTTTTCACTGAAAGGGTTATTAAACATTGGAACAGGCTGCCCAGGGAGGTGGTGGATTCACCATCCCTGGAGGTGTTTACAAAAAGGGTAGATGGGGTCCTTAGGGACATGGTTTAGAAGTGGCTTTTGTCAGGGTAGGTTAATGGTTGGACTTGATGATCTTAAAGGTCCCTTCCAACCTCAGCGATTCTATGATTCTATCTTAGTAAATCTTTAGTTAATGCTTACTTGAAAGATCATTTTCCTCCCAGTCTTTGGTAGCGGATGTTGACTGAAAGCATTAGGTTCTTGGTGTAAATGCTCCTGTGAATAGATGCCGTGTGTCCGATGACCGGGATTTGTCAGTGGTGACAATCATGAGTCAGTAGCCAGAGTTTTTACAGCATAGTCAAAAGTGGTTTTTATCATAAAACTGAATAGACTGAGTCATCTCTGCAGGTCACCCCTGATTAGAAAATAAGTTCTAAGAATATAATTGCAATCCTTAACTGCCAGGTTATTTGTTTTAATCCTAAAACCAGAGTCAAACCAGTTAGTTAACAGCATGACAAGCAGCAATGTCAATATAACCAGGTCGGTACAAACTAAGAAGTATTTCCTATGAAATCCTGAACACTAGATTCTAGCAGCACTTACATGGATATCTCTGTCTTTAAAAAAATGCGATAGCGTGTTTGGCACACTTAGTTCGGTTTACAATCATAATTTGAGTCAAATTCATACATCCAAGTCAGTAGCAGTATCTGGAGTAACAACCTTGATATAAGGTGGAGTGGAAGTATTTTGTTCTCTGTATTCCTTTTAAACATTGTACCCGACTTTTACGTGGGAGTATAGCATGGGGGGAGGAAAAATGGAGCTTTCTTCTCTCTTGAGCAGCTACCAGAAGCCAGACGTAATTAAGATCACTTCCTGTTCACTCAGATGGTGCAGATGTTCAAAATGGGATTTAAGGGACTAGGAAGCAGAAGATAACAGTCATGAATCTGTTCATTCAGTGGATCAACATAATGTAGTGTTGAAATTAAGTTGTAACTCTGAATAGCACAAGTACCATTCCCTAGGACACCTTTTGCCACCAGCGCAGCTCCCCAGACCAAGTATAGCTAGGAAGATGTAGGAACTGTTTCAATGCATAATGGACCTGTAGGAACAATTTTCTGGCAGCATGAGCATTCTCTGTCACTGGGCGAGTTTGGGAAGGGTTCTGACCTGGTCCTCCCAGCCCCTCTGGGGGGGATTCAGCAGCGCTGTGGTTATTCGTTCTTTCAGCCACATAGATGGAGTTTCATCCGCTGGGATATTGACTCCTTAACATTCATCCGTGTGTGGAGCAGCACGTTTATCCTAGTGTGCATCGGTAGCAATTACTACTTTGATGATGCTCTTACAAATTCCTGTTACGGTTATTATTTTTCTCATGACTGATAATCATGCTGAATTACGCCCTTTCTTAATACAGAGAAGATGCGATGAAGTGAATGTAACTCAAAACACCTGATCCATCTGAGTGGCAATTCAAATGGCTTTTCCTTTGCAATCACCAGTACATGTAATGACCATGAAGTAATGACTCTATTTGTTGTCTTGTAAATTTTTACTATTTAAAGAGCATTTGCTGCATAAATACTACTGAATTAGCCATCTGCAGAGATGTAATTATGGTTGACTTCAAAGCTTACATGAAAATCTTTCCATTACACCTGCAAAAGCAGAAAACCACTATAACGAGGGATTATGTCATGGCTGGAGACCAGCTTTCTCACTTCCCGGATATGAATGGCAAACCTGGGTGTGCCTACCTTCATTTATTTTTCCTTTATGTACTTCTCATGAATTTTCTTCCATCCTTTTAATTAGATGGATTAGTAAACTTAGAGAGTTCTGTCCTTAGTATGCATCAGACCCGTTGTGGTTTTGATACAGTAAATATTATTACACATATTGCAATTTAACCCAGCGTTCGTGGCCCTTACGACCAGAGTTCATCCAGGACGTACCGTTCCTTGTGCTTTCCGTGAACGTGCATGGTCTTGACCTTGCAAAGAACCTGGGGTTTTTGTATAATGACATTGATTTGAATGTGTGGCCTTATTAGATGTTTTAGCCCATTTCACAGTGGTTGTTCTGCTGACTGTAAAGATCCTTCCTTTCACTGAGAGCTGTTCAGTGGGCTCTGTGCAGAGCTATCGTTCCAATGCCTCGCAACCCTTGCAGTTAGCGTACGGTTCCCATTTGGTTTCCCTTCCTGGCAGATCTCACTCAGGTCTGTGCTCAATAGGCCAAGAATATTGGGTTACCGAGAAAAATAGCCTGTGATCTCAGAAAGTTATATAAAGTACTAGGTTTTGGATTTATTAAGTATGACAGAAACTAAATATTTTATACATTATTTCATTTTTCTTATAAACAGTAGGGTCGATAACATTTTTTAGAGCCAAGAAATATGTGGTTCCACGTTTTTGGTCGTGACAGGTAAGAACCACTCGTGTATGTTTGAAATATTAGCCAGGAACATTTCTCAAATATAGTACAGAAGTAAGTGGAATTCATTGGAAAAATAGTTAAAAATGTAATACTCCCCCCACTGAGGTATTACGCAGGCAACAGGGCTTAGAAATTTGGTGGTGGGATCATTAACACAAAATTACCTTAAATGGGATAAAAAAGCGTTAATTTTGTGTGTATCCATGCCATTGAAGGTAATAAAACTATGACTTCAGGCATTTCTTTAAAGAACATATTATGACATGATTAATTTTTTATCTATAGTTAACTCTTATGATAGTGACCTTTCTGATTTTGGCTGTGATGATAAAGGTCTCGCGTCTCCCGGTGTGGAGTTACTTAAAATGATAAACGCAATCAGGATCGGAACTGGACATCAAGGTCAAGCCAATTTACTGCACAAACGCGGGACCCTGCTTGCTGCTTTGTTTAGAAATTGTATTCCTCCTTAGGAATCGGATGTTTTACATGATCTCTAGATAAAAATCCCTATGAAGCCTTCAGAATATCAGCTGTGAGCCATTTGGAAATAATTTTATTAATTCACTTCCCTCAAGTCCTTCAAAATAGTAGCACATCTGCTTTGAATTTGTACATTTCAGACTGAGACACCCTTAAAAGAAAAATAGTTTCCTCCAAATTATTCAGCATAAGCATATGTTTCTTTCATTTGAAAAGCAAGTGCAGCATAAATCAAAGAACAACATGCCTACGTTTGTTACCAACAGCTACATTAGCTGAAATTTAACAAAGTGTTTTTCATACCAGTTGCTGCCAGCAAATAACATTTTAAAATACAGTTATATTAATTTTGTGTAATGCATCATCACTCTTAAGTATAGATGCAAGTCCTTGTTCTAAGAAATTACAGAAAAAAATATTGAAGGGCTTTCCAGGAATTTGCACATTTCAGTGGAGTATATCTCACTCTCTCATCAGCTGCATATAGGGTTTGAGAGGTCTGTGGCAAAGAGTCTGATAGGGCGTTTTGTGGCTTCTTCGGGAATTTCTAGATAAAGTCACTTAATTAGTTTCTCTAAAACCCTAGAGAAAATCATGCCTAATTAATTAGAGAACTGCTCTTAAGCAGTGATAAATAATCACTTGCAACTTCTGAAGAACAAATACACCCTCATTTTTGTTTTCCTTTCCACTTCTGTTCTGTACTGTTGAAGTTGCAGAATTGGTTCTTCTTCCTCACTGATCTTACTTACTCCAAAGTAAGAAGAAATAGATTTCCTAAACTCAGCAAATTTTCAACAGGGGGAAAAACTGTTAGTGCAAGGTTGATGTTCGGCCCTTGCAAAAGAGGTATTTTATTGAAGCCTGATTTTACTCAAACTCAGTCTTTAGTCAGCCTTCTTACTCCGTTATTCTTACTCGAGGCGGTTCCAGAACATCGGTTCTCTTATGATTAGCAGCTTGAATCAAGCTTCCAGCTTTCATTCGTTCATGATTATCTTATATTATACTAGAAGCTGTTTTGCTATCACAAGCCACAAAAATATAAAAAAGTCCATGAAGAAAGGAAGTAATTACTGTTTATTTAACGAAAGTGAAAAAGTTTAGCTACAGGTTGTCATAGATACAGTATCCCGTTTGAAATCTTTTCCAAGCCGTTACAAAGCAATGTCCTATTATCACAAAATGAAGATTAGCATTCGTCTAGCTTTTTATTACTGGTGACAGTAATGAAACAACTATCAAAAGAATCATTTTCTTACATGTTTGGGAGCAGAAAGTGAATTTTTTCTGTGAATGTTGAGTTTTAGTCACAAAAAATTCCCCAAAGAGCCTTTTCTCAGCTTGAGTTCTTTAATAGATCTTTCACTTTCTCTTTAGGATTCCGAATGCTCATACGTGCAAATTAGGATCTAGTAGGTGGATGTGTAACGATCACCAGGACAGGTTTAAAGTTGGGAATGTCTGTAGGTACGGTTAGGATGGCTGTTTATTATAGAGTCAAGTCTGATAGGGTCACCTCTTCAGGTGAAGATTGTCGGGGGTGGTGGGAGCGGGCTGCTCCCTAAAGGATGGGGAGCCAAGCATGGTAGCCTGGCCAGCAGGGCGGTGGCCACTCCAGCCAGGCGAGTACCCAAGCAATGCAAGCAGGAGAGGCCTGGGAGGGGCAGTCAGGGTTCAGCCAAGAGCCTCGGCCATCAGGCAAGCCCACGGGGATGCAAGTCGGGCCGGGAAGTGGTCTTGAAGGTTGGGGTCTGGATCAACTGGCTGCAGGGCAGCAACAGGGCTGGAGACAGGCACCCCTACGACGTGGCTCAGGCCGGACTGCAGACCAAGGGCTCGGGTGAAATGGGGCTGCTGGCCCTGCGAGCAGGGGCGTGGGAAGTGACCCAGGTAAGGCTGGTCGGGCGAGCAGGACCTACTAGTGCCATCGAGGCCTTGACAAAGGTCTAAGGCTGGCAGGGCGCAGCAAGCTGAAACTTAGGCTGGAGTTAGGGTTGGCATTAGCGATAATTCAGTAAGAGCTTAATGTGGTTTACAGCAATGCATTCATTACCTTTAAAAAAGCACTGTAATCAAAGATAGCTCTGCAGAAATGAAAGATAATATATCTTGTAACCAGCTATCATTCCAGTTTGGCTTCTCTTTCTCCTTTGTTTATTTGGCATGCAATCAAGCCAAACCAAGCCTCAAGACACTTCACAGAGCTGCCAAAATCAGGATTTATTTTTTTAAACAAGCCCTATTCTAAAGCAGCCTCTCGGAAATGAATGCAGATTTGGAATAATTATCTCCTTATAGTCCCACGTCCCAACAGGATTTTGTTAAATGCAGACTTAGCATAACCTCCGTTTGCCGTAATTGACTCAATTAGAGATGTCCTAACTCCTGTCTCTTATGCAAGATGAAGTTCTGTCTGGCAGGGCCGGAATTTATCTGGTTTACCACTGTCACGTAATGATGCCTTTGAAATGCGTTTCGGTTGGTTAGACTATTTAGGTTTGATGTCTGGATTACCTGTAGCTTATCAACTGCTGATACCACGCAAATACCTACCTTTCTGGCAGACTTTCACCTTTGGGTGTACTTACGATTTAAATATATCACTTTCTGTAAAATATGTATATATCACTTTCTGTAATATATATGGGTAGAAAAATTTGAGGTCCTATCAATGAGAGCACTAAGGCAAGGCAGTCAATGGCTCTTCAAAAAGAATAGGATGTGGAGCAAACAAAAGTGAGGAACAACACGTTACAAATAAAGGATCCTTAAATATGACATGTTGAGTTTGTGAGGACAGTGAAGGAATAGAGTGACATTTACAGCTAAGTTGCCCTAAAAGGTTGGCTGCCACGTCCCCATCTTCCCTGGTCACACGCATGTTGTTCGATCCCGTGGCCGCAGAGCCAGTGACTTCCACTGTTCCATCCAGCAAGGAACGAGCGTTGTAGAAATCCGTTTCTCTGGATCAGCAATAATGGCAGGTAATGACAGTTCACCACTGCAGAAATTTTGTCTTGGAAAAAAGTTAGCCTTATATGGCTAGCAGCTCAAATTTTATAATTATAAACCTTCTGTCACAATAGTGCTGCGAAATAAAATAGGTAAAATAACTGTATGTAAGTGTCAAAAAAGTTTAAAAAATAAACAAAGGAGAAGCGCCACTGGAGATCAAACGGATAAGGGACCCAGAGGATGAAGGGAAGATTTCTGTACCGTCACTGTAAAATCTTCTGAGGTACAAACTAGTGTAAATAAAGGGGTATAAATCAGCTCATGCAGTTTCCAGGGAAGAAGAATTTGTGATATTTTTATGTCCTACAGTAAATAAACAACCTGTGGAACTGGAAGTCACAACATAGAAATACTATTATTAGAATGCATTTATTTATTTGCCAGGTTAATAACATTTTATATTTTACAAACGTGAATGAAAACAAACTCCTAGATGCAAGAAAAATGCATTTGAAACTGAGCGTTATCAAGAGAAAGGGAAATGCAGAGAATCCCTATCATGGTGCGCTTTTTTCTTGGAGAGTACAAGAAAAAATAATTCAGGGATTTATAAAATTGAATTTGTGAGGACGCTGAAGCAGGTCTTGTCACAGCACGTAACTGGAATAGACAGAGGCTGCCCGTAGCATTTATCCGTAAACAATTCTAACGTGATTCCACAGAGAAAACCTGCATTCATTTTGTGTGGGACTGTATACATGCCATCATGTCCTGATTTAATAATTACTTCTCAAAATCTCAAATGTGAGCTCTAAGATAGGAGGCTGTTTGTAAGTACCTGAATAATTCAGCTTTTGTTGTACATTACCTACACACAAACCTTTCTTGTAAGCTAAAAAATCCTTTTTCATGACACGACTAATGTAGTAATGTAGTTTTATCTTGTACTGTCCGGTTGTTCTAATTCAATCTCCAGAGTAGTTTGAAGTCGTGTTAAGTCAATATATTTTTAGTGTGATCTGTCATTCAAGAATTTGTCAAAATCATTTTATTCTGGTAGGGGTGACGTTACATCCTTATTTGTGATAAGGTAAAACAGCATTTAATTATAATTGCATTATTTTGATAAATTATCATTATTTTCCCAGGCCTGCAAAGGGCTCGTAAAAGTTACAGAAGAGGTTCTTTTAGAATTCATTTTCATAGGTTTTTTGCTTTAATTTACTAAGGCTGATTCATTTGTTTGGAGCCGTTTTGCCTCTTTCAATGGTACTGCCTGAAGTTACTAATTAGGTTTCCTACTTTCAGTGTTCCACTTCTCAGGTCACTGTGATGTGTCGTTGAAACAAGTCCATTAAGATGAATGATGGGTGTTGTAATTTCATTAGTGTCATCCGTAATGTATTGCGCTTTTCTGTTTAGGAGTCTCGTTTTGTTTGGTGTGGGTCAGGCTGACTGTGTGAATTATAAGTTCAAAATAGTTAAAGATGAAGGTAGATACTTAAGCAATTAGGCCAGAGGCTGGAATTGTTGTTTTGGAGGTGTAGGCTACAAAACCAATTTGTATTAAGGAATGTTTAAGTAATTGAATTTCACAGTATAAATTAAAGTCTCTTGGTATCATTATGCATGTTGTGGTCACATAGTGATATCTTGTGCCAATGAAATTGCCGGGTTTTATTTTTCAGTCCGTGTGTAATCTTTAATGAAAACACTTTTCTGACTTGTAAAGGCTTGGAAGTAATAAACTGGACTAGCCATTTTTTTAATTTGATGAAGCTTGGACAGAGATAAGAATTAAAAATGTATAAATTGACTCTCATGAACATGCATAAAGAGAGAAATCATTTTATGCAACAAAGGGGTGGCATGGCTTGCCAAGCAAAGATAAGTAATTGGAAAATATAATACCCTGGTGAAAATTTCTAGTAGAAAATCTGAAAAAAAAACAGGTGTCGTATAATGTTACTTATTATTATTTGCAGACGTAAGAATAAAAAATATATTCTGTCTGTGGGGAGTTGGACTAGATGATCTCTAGAGGTCCCTTCCAACTCTAAAGGTTCCGTGATTCCTTGATTCCGTACTATGCAAGCAGTTGTGCCGAAGTCATATCTCTGCTGCAAAAGTTAAAGTATTATGTTAAGTTATGACAGCAGACTGCTGGTCTCTTTCATTCATCAAACACCTAAGCTTTTCTCACTGGGCACTGATTTGTACTGTAGCCAGGTGGGATGCGCCAGGAGTATTTGTCTTTTTATGGTGACTTTTGCCTGCCTGTGGATTGACTGTGGAATCACCTGTGATTCCAAAATCACAGCTGTAGAGGTAAACTGTATTACCATCCTTGTGTGTCAAGGTAAACCATCTTTTTAGCCTGTGTGCCATGTTTAGGGCACATTTGAAGATGGGATAGAAGGTCTGTTCGTATTCACCACAAATGTTTTCTCAGCGGTCCCCAGATGTTCCAGTCTTCAGGTCATCCTCTCTTTAGAGTCTAATTTCTAGCAGTCTCAGTAAGTGTTGCTCTGCTGATGGTTATTGTCTTATGGCATTTTTATTTGTTGACATTACCCCCAGTAAAGGAATAGAGGGATCCTAATGTAGATGAAGATGCCAGTGTTGTAGGCACTTGGAGCAGAATTCTAGCTCAAACTCGCCCAGACACGGGGGAGCAGAAGGTAATGTGATTATCTCTAGCATTGCCCCTGCTGTTCAAGGGCTTTGAGGGGTTGTGAACAGGCTTCTATCTCCCTGTGAACTATGAGAACTATAGAGGAGAGTTCTTCAAAAGCCTGGTTCTGCTTGCACTGATCTCAGCAGGAGACCCTGAATTGATTTCAGATGGAGCAGAATCAATCCCTTCTTTGAAAACCATAGTATTTCCCATAGCACAGCCTATCCTTAAAAACCAACCAACCAAGGATTTCTCTGGTTCTCAACATAAAGTTTTCATTTGCTATATCACAGAGACGCTTTAGGGACAGTCCGTAATACAACTTTAGTCACCTTTGAGTGTAAGCTGCATCAGAGTCTGGAGGAACAGTAGCATCAGCTCAGAAGTGAGGAAGCGGACCGTTGTCCTCTTCTGGCTGCTGCAGTGCAAGCTGGAGAAGTTACTGCCACATCTGCTTGTTACTGTCCTCTTGATGGAGGATTCTGTCCCCACTGAGCTGTTCCTGCAAGTGCTCTTAACCTGTTTCAGTCTAAAAGGTCTAGGTCAGTGATGACCTACTCTTTAAACTACGTAAGCGATCCTTCTACTGCAGGGTTGGGTTCAAACCCTTTCCCTCCTCTTGTTTAAAACTACTGGGTATTGCATTGCAGAACACTTGAAATGGCTAGATGTCTTGCTGTCAGGGGATAAAAGGCTTAGCGTTCCTATCGCACGTTGCTGGGTTTGGATGGATACCCAATATAGGAAGGTAAAAATATAAAGACTGAAAAATTGTCTTATGAGGATAGGAGTTATTTCATTTCTTTGAAAATCATCTCCCCTCATTCAGAGCATTTTTTCAAACTGGAGAACATGGCAGAAGATTTTAGATGTTCTGTGGTGTCATTTATTGGGCTACTTCATTACCATTCCCTCTTGTAGGTGGCAGTTAGATAACTCACGTAATAATAAGATACACTTCTGTGGTCGTCTTTCTTGCAGGTGCTTGGCAGGTTTATTACGAATTTGGAGTTGCCATTGAGCCTGTTCTGTCATGCAATAAGGTTACAGACGGAGTATCTAACTTGTCCTGATTTCTTGCTGGTTTCTTTCTGTGAAACAGCTTCTCCCCTGCCCTGAACACCTACCTTGTATTTAAGGATAAGGTCCTGCACCAAACCACGTGTAGCTTTCCTGTTTCAAATTTCACTCGTGTTTATACTCAAAGGAGCTCCTGGGCGGAGATTTGTGATATTTACATGCTCTTCTAATTAGGATAATGATGACACCTGGTTTTAGATAACATTTATAGCCTGCTTCAAAGAGTCTCATTGAAATTGCTGACTAGGCTCTGAAATCCCCATACAGATGCCATTTCCAAGGGATCAGACATTACCTTTGCTTGTATTTTCATACGAGCTATTAAAAAGTCCTGCAGATATAGGAAAACACGGATTTTGCTTCATAAGGGTTTAGCTGTTACTTCCATTTATTTCCTTCCTCAAGTATGTGACATTAAAGATGGGTTGCTCTTATTCTGATGCCACAAAGGATTATTGATGAAATAAAGGCTCTGTTGAAGGCAATGAGGGCCTTACCATCGACTTCAATGCAGCTAGAATTTCACCTCTGAAGTGTGAAATAAATAACAGGAGCAGAGAGGGGAAAAAAAAATTCCGTACCTAGGGTCCACAGTATAACCAACCTTTTTTTAGAGGGGAATAAATGGAATCCAGCTGAGGCACGAAATGCGTCGTGTGGGATGTGATAGGTCTGGGTTCATGATTTTGAATAAGATCTTGAATGGTCAAAGAGGAACGTGAGATTTCTTTGATGGATTTTGTGAAGGTTTCAGTGTATGTGCACCTAGATCGATGAACAGTTTACAATAAATATGCAGTTCAATAAATATGCAGTTGTCTTTTCGTTTGCCATGGGTCAGCTTTACTGTGCATAATGTGTATCATCTCTAAAGCGTGGCTGATACTTGCAGAAATTATGCATTTCTTGATAATTTCTGATGAATTGTCTTGACTAAAAAGTTTACCGTTTTCCATTGTTCTCTTTTAGAAATATTCTTTACAGACTAGATGAAAGGACAAACCAGTTTTCAGTACTGCTAGAGGCGCTGGAGCACTGCAAACTACATCAGTCAAATGAGACCATTCAAGCAGCCTTGTCAGAGGTGCTGAACAGCATCAGTTCAGCTCAGGTTTACTTCAAAGCAGGACTTGATGTGTTTGAGACTACCTTAGCTGGAAAGAAATGAGAGGATTCTCTGCATTCTCAGACGTTTGTTTACAACTCGCTCAACAGAAGTTCGACTTGGACCAGGATTTCTCTGAGGATGAAACCTTTCTCAACTTCTCTTTCAGTTGGCTCTTAAAGGTACTGCAATGCGTGTTTTTATAAATATAAAACAGTCTTTTGCACTGTTCACGGTATATCTCAAACGTCTGTTTCTGAATGTATAAAACATAATGAGAGGGAATAACACTTCAGATATGATTTTTAGAAGGACATCTGCTGTATTTTTATATGTAAAATATATTTTTATGGCTAAGAGCTCAATCTTGCAAAGTACCGAGCACGTCCTGCAATATGCTGAAGGCCTGGTTCTGAGACACCCCAGATGTATACCCAGGTGAGCTTTCCATGCCTACTCTGTCAGAAAAATGTGACTTAAGTATACTCTTCTGTTTCTTGACTTCCTCGGCAAACTCATCTTCCTTCCTCCTTTCAGAGGACGTAGTTGAAGGATGTGGCGTTTCCTTGGGTATCCAGCACCGGAGTTAATCAGGAAATGCACAAAACACCCTTAGCAGTGCAATCCAACATCTTTACTCCTGTGGAGCAATAAATACCTCAATTCTAAGAATACAGATAAACTTTGATTATCCCATTTCTGTATGAAAAAGAGTTGTTTTCTCTAGTAATTCCTGGAGAGAAAATTTTTGTGATGATTTCAAATGATTCGAAAAGTTTGAATCAGTAGTTAAACTTGTACAAAAATGCTTTGGTTCTTTATGTTACATAAAAGAGCTGCCCAGTCTTTTAAGACTACTGGCCTTATATGCTTATACATTACCAAAACAGCCCACTTCAAGGTCTCACAAAATTTCCAGAGACCAGTAAATGAAAACGAGACCTCAGAGTTCTGGGAACATTTTTGGAATTCAGGCACACCACCCACTGTTCCAGGCTGGATCATTCCATCGGTAGTGCCTGGCATATAGGACCTGAATTGTTGTCAAGAAAGCAGAAGGAAAACGTAAATTCACTCCCAACTGCAGCACCAGGAATTCACCTCTGAAGGCACAAGGTGCTGAAGCGTATTGCAGGGCTAGAACTCCAGTCTGGTTTGCGTTGGTGGAAGCCCTGTACAAAGGCTGTAATCACACCGTTACCTCGTTGGCCTGAAGTAATCTGTGAATGAAAGGATCAGGAGGCTCAGTGTCCTAACCTCTAAGGGGTTAATATACACATTTGAGAATTGCAGGTCTTAATAATATAAACCTTTGAAATGATTAAGCCCTGTTGGGTTTATAGTTTTACAATCTCAGGTGATTCTGGGGTTAGAGCTTAAAAAATTAATTTTATATAGATACTTAGAATTGAAATATAATTTATTTGATGGAAACATTAAACGTATTGTTACCCAGTTTGCCATGGAAGCATTACAGAAACATTTCAAGTTGCAATAAAAATGGAAAAAGTACCTGTATTAATGTAAAAAAAAAAATTGCCTTCTGGAAAATTTCAAAGTGCACAATTTGGTGAAAGACGTTTTAAAAAGCATGTTCACGTAGGATGAAATGAGAGTTGTTTACAGATCTGGGTTTCTGCTTCCAAAAGTCCTTGGCAAATGGGCCTCTATTAGCAGTGACCCCGGACTAGGTACATACAGTTATGTTGTTGCTACAATCCTTTGCCAGTTGTTATTATAATGTGGGCAAAAGCATCCCAAGTCTGACCAGAGGCAGGGCTATGCACTTGTGCAGCTACAACTGAAGTGGGAACATGTTCAGCATCAGTCAGCTTGACTGCACAAACTTAGACATGATAAGCAAGAGTATATAATTTTTCTTTTGCTAATGCTGGTACCAATTCTGTTTACCGCAGAAAGAATTTGACTGATGAAGAGTAACACTTTTTCTGATACTACAAAGTTTGTTCATCCCCTTGTTTCTGTAGTTTTTATTGTTGTAATACTTAGATGGTTGGAACAGCCGCATTTGAGTTGTATGTTTATTTTGTGATAGTATTGGGGGATGTACTGTGCATGCTACATTTGAATAGTATTTTCTAATAGGGACCACTCTTCTAACAGTTTGGTTAGTAATGGATTTTCTTTAGACTGCTGACTCGCTGTGGAGCCAGTGTTTATGGTCTTAAATGATACAGGGTCAGGTGCCATTAAGAGACCGAAAATAGATTAAAAATAGATTAACGCTTCCTTAAACTCTGCCAGGTGAATTTAACAACTGCTTCCTCAGTATGTATGCTCCACCAAAACCACCTCTAATGTAACCGAAGTGTACTCATGCAAAATCAGTTGGGAACAGTATGTATGATTTCTCAACCACGTAATTCCTCACTCAAACATGTATCTTGTTGTCTCACTAATGTCCTTCTACAACCACTTCTAAAATAGCAGACTTCGAAGTACTCCCATAGAGCCCTGCTACTATAAATGCCTGCCTGTTCTGGAGACAATCATATATTCTTGTTGGTGAGGTGAATCAGATGAGCTACTTAAGGACTTAAATGCATTGATTTCAATGTAATCTCACACTTCTACATCTCTAGGCTTTTATTTCAGATGTTCAGATCTTATGTACAAGTGCTCAGTGGTCATATTTGTACCATTATAGCTTCGGAAAAGGCACTTTTGAGCCATATCCTCCCATTGATTTTTAAATCCTACCTATTGACTTCAAAGAATTTATAGCAAGTTGGGGTCCTAAATACCTGATGTCTTTCTAACATAGAATTTTTGCCCATCCGACTGCGGAACATCAGCTAAAGGAAGGTGTTAGTAAATCGTAGTAGCTTAGCCAGATTGAATACATTCCTATATTATATTGAAATAAATGGAGCGCCCTTAAAGGCAGAAGTGTGTTTGCAAATTGCCTGAATGATACCAAAAATTTTTTACCTTTTCAGAAACATCAACTGCCAGAGACAGTATAACAAATGCATTGATTACTAAGTAATCTGGAGTCATGCTCACAGTGACCAGAAAATCCCTGCGGCTTGCAATATTTGTGTGTTGAGACAGTTGATAATAAAAAGCTAATAAGATTTTATTAGTGCATATTTTAAAGAGTGCATAAAGAAGCTAAAGTACAATCAACTCAAATGAATAATAAGGACATGGGAGCTGGATTTTGAGTACTAACCTTAAAAAAAGGCAATGAATTGCTTTTATCATCCAAAAAAAAAAAGACTATTTAGATATACAGTATCAGTGCGAATATGCAAACACACAAATTCGCAAATGCCTTATCTTCAAAACATTGTACAAACACTAATTTACTTGCAGTGATATTGTACATCTACCTAAGCATAGATGTAAATAATAACTACAAGAGAAAATTAACAAGCACTTTGCACTGCTTCGCTTACTTTTTAGAAAAGTATTTTAGTCTAGAGGTGTAAAAGAAGGAACCTCAGCTGACCTCAGGTCTTGCAGCAGTAGGTGGGGAAAGGCTGAATCTCTCAGGTATCACAGAAGGGACCTCTGGAGGTCGTCTAGTCCAACCTCCCTGCTCAGGTAGGGTCACCTAGAGCCAGCTGCCCAGGAGGGACTATGTCCAGGTTGCTTCTGAATATCTCCAAAGGAAGGAGATTCCACAACCTCTTTGGGCAACCTGTGCCAGTGCTTGGTCACCTTCACAGAGGAAACGCGTTTCCTTTTTCCATAGATAATATTTTCCCTGAATCTCTCTCTTTATTTCTTAGTTGTTAAATTATTGTAATTGGTTTAATTGCAAACATTCAAAAGATAATTGTGAATTTCATTCAGTAAAAAATCTTGGCCAAGGTCTCTAGGATTTTGCAGTTTATATGTTGGAAAGTTTGTATAAGAAGATTTGTCCGTCAAGCCATGGGATTTATTTTTAAGTTGCAGAGACTAATGTCTTTGTCTTTTGAGGATTTTTGTACAGTGACAGGATTTCTGTCTACATTGAGAGAGTGATTGAGAACAAAAGATGCATTAGAAAATGCGGGGAGGAAAAATACCCATCAGCATACGCGTAGCCCTGTGCTATGAATGTACGTGTTTTAAGCAAACTTCGGGAGCCCAGTACAATTCTATGGCTTGTGTTGTGCACAAAGTCAGGCAAGATACTTGCATGGGTCATTCTGGCTTTAAAAGCTATTAAATACTATAAACATAGTTATGTCTGGGCCTGTATTCTCAAGGGAGCAGTTAAGAGTTTCCTCAAAAGCGTTGTGTTGCAAGCTGTTATCTGAGTTACTCAGAAATGGGTACCTCTGACATACATTCCGGTTGCTATCTCGGGAAACAAACATAGTGTGGAAGATACTCTTTTCCTTTAGCACTGTATAACGTTTTAGCAGTATTCTGCCAGTCATAGAAAGGTGAATGGTAGCAAACAAATCTCATTTTAAGATGCCTGGGACCTGAATTTTGAAAACAGTTAGCATTATACAGTACTAAAATAGTTCAATACATAGTGATGTGTCTTCTGTTGGAGCTCTGAGTCTACAAAACTTGGGATAGAGACACCAGTATGGCAAGTAAATGCCGCAAAAATATAGAATACACAATGCAGGGATAGGATTTCATTACCCTGCATAGTTTGGTCGCTTTAACCATCAAACTGTATTTTCTCCCTTTGCCACCGTGTTCTCCAACCCCCTGCATTCCCTGCGTTCCACTTCTCTCACATCCTCATACCGTGTGATGGTTTTGCCCATTCTTCACCACATTTTTCTTGGTCATTTCCACTAGTTTTCTGTCTCTATTCTTGTTCCTCATTACTTCTAAGTCATCACATTAACTTACCAACTATCGCTTCTTAGTTTCTCCTTTAAATCGCCAACCACCAAGTTAATCCCCCTCTTCTTTCCCTCAGTCATGCCTTTGTTCCCCATCTAGTTCCACTTGCCTTAGCCAGTCATTTCGGTTTTCCTGTCACATTGGTTCCCTGGTTTTCTGCCACCTTTCCTGTAGTTGTGAGGCTTTGTCCCGGTGTGCTTCATCTCTCCACCTCTAGACCTTGCCCTCTGTGTTTGAATCTGTTCAGCTGCTTTGTCCGTTCTGCTTGGGCATGGTGAAAAATTAGAGTGATAGATCAGGTCACCTCCCTTAAGTTTAGATTCTTATTCCTGGTACAGCTGACCATAATGAAGAGCTGAAAGTGACGGAAAAGTCCTGCTCAGATCCAAATGGATAAAATCTAAGGAGACGTCCTGTGGTAAATTCAAAGTTATCTCTTCTGAGTATGTGCAAACAGCAGTTCTTCAATTATAACTCGATTGAATGGAAGCAGATTTTCTTGGGGCCTGCAAAGTATTTTTTTCTTAGCTGCTTTCTCTCTAATGTCTGGACCAGGAAGTTCCCTCAAAAACGTTGGTGTAGGCAGGCGAGAATCTTGAAAGTTTTGAAATAAGCTTTTTGAAGTTGGATGAATAGACAAACTTAATCAGAGTTGGACTAGGTAGGTAGTTGGACTACCTGCTGCCCGCCTAGAAAATAAAATAAGCAGTATGTAAGCACATGATTTTTTCTGACCTTGTACATGCCATCCAGTACCTTTCATTACATGATGGCTGCATCTGAATTTCTGTTTGTAAATATCTAAGTAAGAAAAGATGGTTGGAGCAGAAGCAAAACTTGGTTACTATATTACAGTGTTCTAAATTATTAGGGATGATAAGGACTCAAGCCATATGCACAAACCTGTACTTGAACCTAGGAAGTGCCTAAAAATAATGAAAACTCATCTAGGAAGCAAAAGGATTTAAGAATACCTAAATTAGACTGTATGTTTACTAAAACTGTGGTGCTATCAAGCCTAACTCTTTTTTTCCCCCCCCTACATGAATCTCATTCTTTCCGCTATTCATAACTGGAGAATATGTACACCTGCGGATTTGGATTCACTGAAAAATTATGTTTCCCCTCAGTCTTTATCACGATTGCTTATCAGTGTACTATTCCACATGAGTGATGTCAGCAGAATTTGGCCACTATTTATGGAATTTGCAAAAAGATTTGGTGTCACAGTATTGTTTATTTGTGTTCAGTCTGTTCTCTTTAATCTCTGAACACAGATTATTACAAGCAAGAGTATATTTTTCAAAAAACGCGCAGGAGTCTCTTGGTCAATGTTAAGTAAACCCGTAGGGCAGAATATAAATGTGCATGTGCAAGTGATGTATTATAATCTAGTGTTAACTTAATTGTTGTTATAAATGTCGGCACAGATTAATGCACACATACCCTTATGAGCTTCGCATATTGGAATTAATACAAGGGCTTAATTTAAGAAATGTAATCAGAATATAAGCATGGAACAACTTCCTTTGCTGTGTAAATGTAGTATATGCTTACTTGTCTGCCTAATCCATTTGGTTAAGAAAGATTAGGGTTTTGTTTAAGCTACTTTTCTCTGGTTTATTTTCCAACAAGCCTTTTAAAATGAAGTCTTGCTCTTTTGTTTTTCTTTTAAATGTGTGCTGCCTTTAGTGTTTACAGAAAGGTTATGATGTGTTAAGACAGTGTAACGTCTTGTCTGATCATTCCTGGATTATTTGATAGAAATAAAAGTGGTCTTTCAAAGCACGGTCTTTGGAAGAAGGTCTTTTACTGACCAGTTAATTGATACGATATGATATATGATACAATACAGTACGATATGCTATACTTGGGTGGCTGCCTTTACCGTGCAGTGGTATAGGTATGCAATATGATGCTTTCAGGCAGTAATTTAAGAAAAACAATTTTTTTTAAAAGTAGTATTGCACAGACCTGCTAATTTTCCACCATTTGAAACTGTTCTCTACTGAGCATACTGGTAATACAGCAATGTAATACCAAGTTCTCTTAGCACCTGCAACAAGCTCTTAGGACAGGTGGGGGTTGTCTGAGCTGTCAGTGCATTTCCACAATTTTTAATTAGTGTCTCTTGTAGCTCCACTCAGGTTTTCTGTAGCACAGTCCTGATACTGGTCTGAATGACACCAGGGTGAAATAGATAGGTCTGATTGACGTTTTACCTTGTTACAGAAACTGCTGTTGCCCCCTGTCCTTAAAATGTTAAATATAATACTTGGTAAGTACTTTGGAAACTTTTGGCATTTTCAGTCTGTATGCTGAGGATTCTGAAGAAGTACTGGAATACTGGGGCTTTTTTCATGCAGACTCATTTCCTGTTCTCAACAGCTGAAACATCTTGTAGTCTATGAATCCACTAGAGGAGAAATACAGAGATGCTTAATATTTCATACTTAAAGCAGATAAGATGAATACAAATTCTCTTTGTTTTCCCTTTGCAGTTTAGGCAAGTTAATATGCAACATACTCTTATCACATATATTATGATTTGGTATTCTGAGACAAATGGAAAATTAATGTGATTCCATATCCAGAGGAAGTATAATGAATTCAGGGAGCACTTCACACTCAAGTATCTTAACTGCATACGATAAGAAAAAGCACAAGTGAAGGTACTTGGAACAGATACTTTTGGGGGTTTTAGTACAGGTCTGGAAAATAATACCCTTCTGCATAAGGCTGGATTTTAGCATTGCATTCATACCGAGCTGCATGGTAGTGTGTTGTATGTCCTCATGGCTGTGCCTTCGAGGATTAATGCTCAAGTACGGTGATCAATGATCATGTTAGTCTCAATACGAACTATTATTTTTGTGTCACGTAACGCCTTACAGAGTTTACCTAATTGGATGGAATATGCAACTATTTCTGACTTTTGTATGCAAAAGAGCAGCTGTCAAGTTGTTTTATCTTTGTCACGCTTTGACATAGAACGTGAGACTCCTGAATGATGACTCCTCCATTCCATCTACTTCTAATTTTTCATGTAGTAAAATCAAGTTGCCACAACTGATAGCTAGTCAAGTCAGAATATTAAGTAACTAGGTTTTTTGACCATGCAGTAATATAAACTTGATGCAGTGATTCCTGGAAAACAATAAATATCATGTTATGTGGAAATGTGCAATGAAAGGTTGATTTTTATAACACATTATAGAATGTTGAGTCTGAATAAAACAGCTTATTTGCAAAATTAGTTTATATCCATTTCTACTTTTATAACATAGTGTAATAAAAAGGTAGTATTGGCCATTAATGTAAGTAGATTCTACGTACTTTGATTAAGAAGCACATTTTACTTATTTGGGCTAAGAATATGATTTTTGTAGTCCGTGAGAGTGTTTGCAGAGAAGGCACTGTGGACTGGAATTCAGTAATAGACATTTTGTGAAAGTGGTTGTGAATTAGACGTTTGTTCCATGGTTACATTTTTGCTAGAAATTAAACTGGAATATGAAGATGTGTATAATGTACATTGCACTGAATGATTTGGAACTGTATTCATTTGCTTTGTTGTTGGTTTTGCTTTCTTTATTTAATTGGTTCTGCCAGCGAGCTGTAACATATGCCTCTCAAGCTGCTGATTCAGTAACATGGATCCCAGGGCATTAAAACATAATGGGAAGAAGGCAAAAAAGCAAGGAAGAAAAAAGTAGCTAGACAGAACCTCACAACCCTGGGATGTGATAATTTACTGACAGGTAAATTTTGCGTTATTTTTAGGTGCTGGTATATAGAAAGCCCAGATATTCAAATCATTGGTCTTTCAGGTAGGAAGAAATTGTCCCTGTACATTTTTGGGAATCAAGAATTTGAAAAGTAGATAGAGACTCTGGATCAAACTCAGATCAAAAAAAAAAAAAAAAAGCTACTGAACAATCTGAATGCTTTCTGAAGAAAGAGACCAGTCATTTCTAAAAATCTTGATGATATGTAATATTTAGATTATATGAAATTCCAGATGATCAGGCTTTTTCCTATAGTTCAGAGATCCTGAAATTATAAGGTAGTTACCTCATGAAAATATGAATTCTGTGTTTTGCTTATAGTATATGAGAACTTGGAGGCTTTTCTATACTTACGAAGCCCTTGAGAGGTGTAATGAAATAGTTTCATTGTAAATGAATGTGTATTTCCAAATTTTATCTCTGTTCTGTGTAGGGTTTTTTTTGAAACTGCTTTCCTGTTCACCAAATTAAAAGGAAAAATAAAAGTGATACCTTGTTAATGTTTTTAATCATGGCTAGATCATTAGCCTAGTTTGATACATTAGCTCCATACAAAGTACAGCTCTGACTAGAATATCTCATGTAATGTTAAAGACTAATTTGTGAAACATATTCCTTCAGAATATGTTTCCTTTAAGCCATGTAAGCTTGTGCCATGAAAATAAAAGCCAACCATATATCAACACTTCTATACAAGTATCTTATTTTCAATTCCTGCTGATAAATCTGTGGAAGTCATTATTACTGAAAAATGTCATTATTACTAAAAAATGTTTTTAAAGCTAAACGTTCTTTGCCTGGCTATCAAAATCTTCTTCTGTGGCTTTGATTAGGAGATTGGACAATTATCCTCTTTCTCTGAGCATCTATCTGAGCAAGAAAATAATAATAATAAAAAATATGTATATTTAACATATTATAAGCATTCCAAGAAGCTAGTCTTGGTATAGATCAAATTTGTCCAAGAGAATGGGAATATAACCGTCCTCTCCACTATTTTCTTTCACCTTGAGATTCCTGTGGCATTTCTTGCACCTGCATTTCTTACCAAGTAGTAGCATAGATTTCCACATGGGAGTGGACTCTATAGGATCATGTAATTATGAAGGCATTTGCATTTTATATGAAGTGTAGGTATGGCAACCACACAACTGAAGTATCCTATTGCACCAGGTACCAGAAAGCACACAGTGGAGATCTGGCTCTTGCCCAAAGAACTCCAATGCCAGTTTAACCAGCTCTGGATCTGTTCTGAATGCACTGTAGGCCAGTAGGAGCACTTCAGCCCCACACTGATCTGTTTATTTTGGAAAGAGCAAAGGTATGAAATAGCTAAGATTTATAACACTAGAAACAGTAGCAAATCCTGTCTTTGAAACTCAGGGCCTTGCGTGTTAGTTTCTATATTCCATCAGAAGAGAATATAAAAGTGACTATGAGAGTGATGCTGTGAGCTGAATCGATTCTGAGATACTTAGTAACAACGATTGGATCACCATTTTTGCCCTCACAGGCAAGAAGTAGAAAGGGTCATCCTAGGACTGGATAAGATAAGCTAGGTTTAAATATCTGAGTTTAAAAAGCCTTAAAGCCTTTGTTGAGGCAAATACACAAAGGCACCAAAGCAAAGATTTCTTTCGGTACAGTGACCTTGAACAGTCCGTTGACCGTATTTCTAAACAAACTTCAATCTCTTTCTGCTTATAGTCCTCCTCTCAGCTGCAGAGGCTCTGGGCTGTATCTCAGGTGTTGTAAACCAAGATTGCTCCTTTCAGGCTGTCAGCTTACATCAAGCGAAGATCTGATCTGCTCTTTGTAGCTCAGCCTCAAACAAATGGAAGCTCTTTCTGACATTGCTTGACTATCTCATTTCAAGAGAAATCTAGCCAAAGCCTCCAATTCATCGTCGGGTATGTTTGAGCTGAGGTCGGTGCTATGCCAGAGATTAATTATCCCATTGGTTAAGGGTTACTTTTCTTGCACCACAGAGAGCACACATCGGAACTAATGCCATGCCAATATTTACTTCTGTTTAACACGTGTTGTTGGTTTAATAGCAAGTATTGTACTTAAAATTGGACCTGTCCCTTAAACCTGTACGAATAAGCTGCCTTTATACTGTATAGTACAAAACCAGTTTCATACAGTATCCTTTTTGGCTCCTGTAGCTGTGGTTAGAGAGGAAGATGATGAGCACAGCATCCTATCGCAGCTATGTCACTGTATCTTCTACAGGAAGAAGGGAAAACAATGGGCAGAGATGTACTTTAAGAGCCAAAAATACAGAAGTATAAAATACAAAACTTAAAACAGCAGTAGTGTTCACATGGTGTTGGTTATGCAATTTCGAACGAAAGCTAAAGAACTAGAATCTAAAGTGAAACTAAATGGGTAAACAGTGTCAATATTGAAGAGAAAAAATGGCTGAGAAATGTGTTTGCTTTGATAGTACAAACCTGTGGAGGTTGTTACAGAACACACAGGGAGATCCTTAAGGTTAAAAACTGGTCTAAGTCCAAGTTACATGGATACGTAACGTGAGAGAAGGTGTACTGCTATGGGACTAGTCAGAAGCTGAAATGTCTAATAACCATCAAAAGGGAACGGTTATATTGCAATATAACAAATACAGCATCCAGAGAAACAAGGAAAAAAAGAGATTGCCATCTGCCTCTACCACAAACAGGTTGACATTTCCAACTGTATTTCTGTGGTTTTCCCCTGAATAATAATAGAGCTCAGTGTAAGAATTCACGAAGATGGATTTGTCTCTAGCCTGGGTGACAGGCAGGTGTTTGTCAGCGTGGGACTATATATGAAAGATGGTCAAATTAGCGGAGTAAGTTTCCACATATGTCATGTGTCACTGCATTTCCTAAAGTGAAAGATCACCGTGTTATCTAAAATGAAGATGCAGAACTATGATGGGAGACCTTGGTATGCAGGTGAGCGTGAAAAATTAGATCGTACCCCCACGCATGAAGTTCACATTTTCAAATTCTAGGAGCATGACCCTATAATGAACACTGACTGAGTTCACTTTCAGGACTGTGCCATTCATAAAGCGCTTGTCATGCTCTCCTAGCACAACATAATCAGGGCCCTATGAGTGAGTAATAGCCTTGTATTCATAGCAAGGCAATTTATTATCCTATATGTAAAATGACAAGTTCATTATCATTCACTATTATAAAATAGCAGGGAAAGTAGCAGTTGAAATAAAAAGGCAGCTTTTTAAATAATTCTTTTTACAGTATGAAAATCCAATACATAAATTCATGGCATGTAACGTTTTTATTTATCTATGAAGAATTTAACTTGATGTTCCATGGCATACTTCACTGATGCTTCATCATTAGATTTAGAGAGGAAAATTTATAGTGACTGGTTGCAGCATCATGGGGTTTTTTTTCAACCAGCTTTGCACCTCCTACTGTGCATGTTTAGATTGGCAGAATTCTGCCTCAGTTACTTTGCTGGCCGTCCAAGGAACTGACTCTAGGCTGTGCAATTTGATGCAGCTTTGTAAACTGACGGCAGATAGTTAGTTCTGGTCACCATGCGGTGCAAAATATTTGACAGGTGATTGCTCTTCTCATGGTTTTTGTTGTTATTCCCATGAGGTCTTCACTCTCCATATGCAGTAAGTAACTGTTGATTTAGCTCCTGCTGGTCATACTTCCTTTTCTGTATAAGAAGAAATCTTCCTTGTCATAATAATTGTATTTACCCAACTTTTCTATCATCATTTACTAATATTTCTGAGAAAACAACCTTTTCAGAATACATGAATTTGCTTCAAATTACATGTGTTGATGCCCATCATTTTATAAATAAATGAAAAT
Source organism: Rynchops niger (assembly GCA_013400035.1). Taxonomy (NCBI): domain Eukaryota; kingdom Metazoa; phylum Chordata; class Aves; order Charadriiformes; family Laridae; genus Rynchops; species Rynchops niger. The sequence goes on along the minus strand of VXBH01007004.1, from coordinate 223,043 downwards.
GAGTGATCAACCATGATGGCTGACTCATTAAGTAGACATAAAACAGATTACACAAGAAGGTGTGATCTGGTTGGTTGTTGATCTTTCACAGTATGGCATGGTTGGCATCAATAACTGTAACAGGGAAGGAGAGTTAAGTCTGATGGGGGAGAGAAATCACAAACCATCAGATTTACAGAAGGATGGGAACAGCATGAAGTTGAAAGGGCTAATAGAACTCTTTTTTTTTCTTTCTGACAGAATATTTAAGTAGCTTATTTTAAGAACGTCTCTGCACCAATTCTCTTTCTTGAGATCATTCAGCATTATGGCCAGGCCTCAGCTGGCACACTCCAGGATCTCTAATGTAGACCACCTTAGGAACTACTTTACAAATTTTCGCTTAGTTTAATCAAATCTCATAAAAGGGGCACTGGTTACTGCTGCAGGGCAATTCTTTTTGAAAAACGTGTCAGAGACGGTGTTTGCGTTTCCGATATTCTTAGGACTCAATAATGAGTAATCCATATGATGAAGGCTATGACAGAAAGTTATACTGAACCAGCAAATAAATTTATTCGGAAAAAAAATGACTCTTGTAAATCTTACCTAAAAATAGCTATGTTGTATGAGCACCTCAGGGTCTCTAAGCTGGTCAGTGTCACACCTGTATGACCTAAAGAGGTTTTCTATTTTCCTCTTTTCTAGATAGTGGGACGAAGGCGAAGGGAGTTTGCAAAGAATGATGAAGGCAGGCATACCTAGGACCTCCTGCATTCCAGCAGAGAACTGTAGCTGCTGGACTGTCCTTCTTAAGCTTTTGTCAAAGAGATTTTTGCCAAGATAAATTTCTCTAGTCAGAGAACAGTTATATACTACTTTTTCCAAGAGAACGCGCAAAGACTTAAGCATTCTCTCCCCAACCAATTGCATGACGCTTTGGATAAATCTTTATATGCAATAATACTCAAGGACCTAAGTAATGCATCATAGTTGATCTGGCCAGGCGTAAATCATTTATTCATGATATATCATTCATAACTTGATTCATTGACTCATCTTTAGATAAGACAAGGTCAGTAGAAAAAAATGATTAAGCTTTTTGCCTGCAGGAGGAAGAAGCTTAAACAACAAATTCATCTTCACATCTGACCTCATGAAACTTGACAGAGAAGATTTTAAAAATAGAAGTAGACTTAAAAAGCCAACTTTTACTCCCAATTACACTAGTTTAAATCCACAGTCACTCCATTGACTGCAGAGTAAATGGGAAAAGCCTGTACAAGTCAATGGAATCAGTCTGGAGTTTGTACCATCAGGGAAGAATTTGACTCTGAAAGAGGGGACTTGGACATTTAAAGTTGAAAATAATGTGCCTGAATACTATATTGGATCAAAGATGGCAAGTCAGACTCTGTACCCGGTCATATCATTATAAATCTGGCAAGATGACATGAAATTTCAGACCAGTTTGAGCCTTCTGGCAAGCTGAACTAAACAGCCTCCTTGATTTACAGTTAATGTTTTTGCCGGTGTTACTATTGGAATTTCATTTCAGTGGAACTGCTCCCTCCTGGACTGTCCTTGAGAGCAGCATCTTTAGAAGAGGTCCCTGTTTTGTTAAATAACACAAGGTGCACGTTGCCCTGCAGTGTGTCCATGGTCCTAGCACTCTGAATTTTGCCAAGCCTTTGCCCATAGAAGAGGGCAAAATCTTCATCATTGTCTTAGTGCAGCACTGGTAACATCTGTTGTGGAATAATTATTCTAAAAGGAAATAATACCACGCTTCAGGTAAGGTAATGCAGATCCTTCAAACTAATTTAAACTTGTCCGTGTGCTTAACTGTCCAGAGGGCACAGTAATATTCAAATAAGTATCTATGCATTTTTTCTAAAATTAAACAAACTAAAGCAATGTGTCCAAATTGAACTGCATTCCATTTGGTAGAAATCTCAACTTGAAATAAGTTGAGTTCTCAGAGTGACGGAATGCCTTGATCAACAAGCGAAACTGATAAAAATGCTTAATACATAGCACCCTTTGGAATTCTTCTATTTGTTTTTAAGAAGGGGATGGAAATGGATAATTGAAAATACCTGAAATCAGCATTTTATATCAGTGAACCTGGAAACAGATACAAACACAAGAAAATGCTACATTAGAAAAGAAACAGACTTTAAGATAGCTGATAGGGGGTTTGCAGAGGGATTTTCAGGTGCTTTACTTTCTTTTTTGGCTTTTTATATTTCAGATTGTTGTATTACAGAGTAGCCCCCCGAATGTTACAGTTATGAATGTGAGCTGGAGAGTCCTTGGGCAGCGCGTTTCCCCTACATATCATTCTAAAAACCTGTGCTAAATAACCTAGTGCTGATTCACATATCCAGTGTTCAGTAGCCTTTAAAATTTCTCATTTCTTTGCTCTGTGATTGTGCTTTAGGCAGTAGCATAAAACATAGAAATGTATCAGCTCAAGGCATGTAATGGTATTTTCTTATATCACAGTTCTCATAAGGAACAACACCTGTATTTTTTTTAAATATGAATAAACTTTTAATCAATTTAATAAGTTTAAAGATAAATCCAACCTAGACAGCTAATTTAAATACAGTGCTATCCACACAAAAGAATGAAAGGAGAATAGAGCATGGCACCTAAAGCAAGAACTCAGAGTCCACTCTTCCTAGATCTGTTCGTGAACTTGCAGTAACGGGTCTTTGATCACACAGAATACTCATGACGTAACCAAACAGAGCAAAATAAGCATTGTGTTTCTTTGCGCATATAAACACATTTACATTAAAGCATTTAATTTTTTTTAGTATTAGAAAGAATTTAACTTCTCCTGATTTTGCTGCTGTTAGCCTCTTTGTGGTTTCAAAAGACTGATGTTGTCTGCAATGCAGTAATTCACTCTAGAAGGTGCTTCCATCCAAGGCAGCAGTGACCAAATGTCACGTGACTGAACTGTGCAAAATTCCAGTGCATCGATGTGAGTTGCTGTTCAAGGGGAAGAGGAGAACTCTAGTAGNACTATATACAAATATATACAAAACCAATATTGAGCTCCCAGGATGATGATCAGGTCACTGGCGGACACCAGGAAATTCCCAGACTGGACTCAGCGACAGACGGGAACTGGATTCTGGAACTGGATTCAGGAAAGCACGGATCAGGATCAAAGGCAGAAGAACAGACAGAGTCCTCCTCAGACACCAGCCGTGGAAGAAAGAAAGAGACTGACCCTTTGATCCCTCAGCTTTTATACTGAGCACGATGCAGGTGGGATGGAATACCCCGTTGGTCAGGTTTGGGTCACCTGTCTGTCCACTCCTCCCCACGGGTGCGACCCCTTTATGGTCTTCTGCTTCTGACCCTCCAACTTAGTCCATAACAAAGGCAGCTGACCTGGGTTGTTGCAGCGATAAGTATGAGCAAGAGCCTCCCTGCATACCATTTCTTGGTATGAACATCAGACCTTCAATGTTAGAAGCAGACACTGTCTGAAGAATACGCCGTTAATTTGAGAAAGTGCACTTAGTTAGAAGAGGCTTAACTGAAAAGTAAAATTACTGAAAAGAAAATTGGTTCTGTTTTACCTCAAACCCTGGTTTGAGGTAAAGAACGCAGATCAAGACCTTGTTCAGCCCCTCAGGGCTGAGCAGAGAGGAATCTAGGGCCAGTTTGTCCTAAAGAGAAATTGAGAAACCCAGAACTGAATTAGGAAGGTGGAGTTTTTTTCCATGTTAAAAATACTGCATTTTTGTTCCATTTAAATTCTTTTGCCCTGCCAATCATGATTACCTATTCACATAATGAACCTAAAGGCAGAGGAGGGCAGTGGCTCCCAGTGCTAACGTGGTCACTTAGCCATTCCTTAGGAATGTGGGATAGGAAGGCAACACACTGATTTTTGCCACAGCAGGAATTAGCCAGACAGATTCATTTTTGAAGAGATAGGACTTTCTCTGAAGCCTTTAGCTTTAGATTTGAATGCTATATCTCATCCTGCATAACTGTCACTTTGTACAGATCCTAAACTTATCCTGAAGTCTGCTCTATTTTAAGCAAGAGAGACATAATCATTTGTTCAAAGCTTGCCTGTTTGTTTCACTGCTTCTTTTCTTTGTAACTCCTTACGCATAGATTTCTATTCTGGTGTCATTTAAATTCCTGCAGAAGATTACTAATTGCTTTCAAGGACATTGTGGCTTGGCACTGTTCTAATGACATCTTCCATTTTTGCTTTTCTAGTTTTCACCCATTCAAACAAAGTGTTATACCGATATTGTTAATAGCTTGAATGAAATTCCTGATAAAACTCCACTGGTTTTGGCTGAATAAAACATCTCTAATATTGTCCGGTTAAACTTTACTATTACTATTATCTCATGATTAATTTCTCCAGCATAAAGTCATTCCTTGTGGTATTCTTGTTGTCCTGGGAATTTCTTGGTGAACTGGTGCTGTATCACCTTAGCAAATGTCTTTCTGCGTTCCAGTTTGTTCCCATTTTATGCATTGCAGAATATCCCCATTGCTCCCTTTCTTCCTGGTATAAACACTGTATAAAGTCGCACTCTTGCTTACTAAATTTGCAGTGGTTTACAACACTAGAATTTTAGACCAAAGCCCTGTTTGCTTAGGCTTGAAGACATTACACTTCCTGAAAAATTACCCATACGCTTCCCGTTAACTTTACCTGGCCTCATGGGAGGTGTCCCTGCCCAAGGCAGGGGGTTTGGAACTAGATGATCTTTAAGGTCCCTTCCAACTCTGACCTTTCGATGATTCTATGAACTTGATATATTTTCTTATTTGGACTCACTGAGCTATGTATTTACTTTATCTTTATAAAAAAAGACACCAAGTTGAACAAATTGCTGTGCCAATAACCTTAGTCCAGAGATGCATGATTCCAATTCAAGTCTTTTCTACCATATTAGACACACAGAGGAAAGTATTTTTACAGGTCAATATTAAATTTATATAATCCCAGCAACAACTATTCATTGTTAAAAAAATAAAGAAATAAATTGTTAGTAACACCCTTTTTCACATTGCATTTTTTGGATGAGTAGAGCCATGCTGCAAAGATAGGAATATATCATTCAGCATGTCTGGCTATATTTCCCAATTGCTGTTAAGAACAAAAACTATTAATACTAAAACATGGTGCTCAACGGATAAGGTCAAATTCATTCTGCAGCTATAGTGACATTATAATTAATGAGAGATCTGTATATGGCAAGAAAGGAGAATATTGACCCATTAATACACATTTGAAAATCAAAGACCATTTATCTCCTGGTAATTCTAGCACGCGTTCAATGTTACACGATTTTTTCCCTCTAAATGAAGGACAGAAAAGCCATTTAAAAACTAAAAGTGTTTGAATCTATAAATGATACTTGAAAGTCTTAAACTTGTGCGGCATTATGTCAAAGCAGAACAGGACGAGCACAGAGGAACAACATCTGGAGCAGCTGGAAGGCTACAAAGATCTGTTCTGGCTGTCAGGTTGGGTAAGTGTTTTATCATATGCAGTAAGTGTTATTGTTCCGTTATATGTATGGGGAAATTAAGCGTAAATGCAATGCCCAGACCCATTCGTGAGAACTCAGAAAAAACCTCCAAGATCTCCAGTCCACTGCTGTATTCACTAGAAAACAATGCTTTTTGGCATGCCACAGAGTGGTCTGTGCGACACAGAGAAGGTGCCTACTGCATTCTGCCATCAAGGGCAGAGCACCCATCAAGGGTAGCATGGTGTGAGTGCCACCCCAGAGGCCCATCTTGAGTGGGTGTCAAACCAGGAGAACTACAGGTTGCCAATGCCACTTCCTGGCAGTGTGACACGTGGAGGAGCCCAAGGAAAGTAACAAAGCAAACTGTGGTGTCCAAAATCTATGATCCTATTTAAATGTGGGAATACTTACAATTTTTGTTGCTGTGGTTCTTCCATAGGAAAAAAATTACATTTTTCCTGTGCCGAGGTTCCTCTGCCATGCTCACCGTGGTTGTATTTCCATACCTCTGTACTGAAGGTAAAAATATTAACTCTTACAATTTGTTTGCCGTTTTGCATGTCATAAACGTTTAGTTTTTACATTTATTTTCCATTGACTATGTTTTGGTATGCGCTTAACCCAGAAGTCTATGTGTGATCATCTCATTCACTGCAAATAATCAGGAAACCCTTTCCTATATAATTTATGGCCTTTCTTCATTAAGGTATAATATTTTTCAGCCTTTCTCTGAAAAGGTAATAGGCTTATGTCCATGATGTGGTTATACCAAATAAAATGGTATAACCGTTCTGTGTCTACTTGAGAGTTCTTATGTTTGCTTTTAGTGTTTCCTGTAATAAGTTCAATAAAACTAAAAACCTCCATCTGTTTTGTTTAAGAATTGTCTCATACAATATCTAACTCAAAAATCTTTCATGTTGCACCAGCAGAAAGGATAACACACAACTAAAATCGTTGTAAATGTCTTCTGCGAGAGCCATATTGCCACTGTCAGGGAAAGAAGAATGGTTGCCATTTTCTAACATTGTTTCTTTACTGATAAGTATTAAGAAGGGTTTTTTGTTGGAAAGATATCAGTCTTAAAGGTCTTTAAGTTCAGTATTTTCAAAAACTCTTCAGTCACCTGTAGGGAATCTAATTAATAACAAAAATAACAAATAAGGCATTTTTGTATTTCTTAATCCATGCTGTGAGTGTATGCAGGTGAGAACTTTTTGCGTTCCATGATCACAATATAAGCAGAAATACTGGCAATATGTTTTGGTCTAGCTCAGCTAAAATAAAAGGGAAAATTAATTGTTTTAGTTAGTTCCCCCATCATTTTGGGTAAGCAATAAAAAATTTATATCGCTGCTTTCTCTGTGCTTAATTACATATTGAAACTGCTTTGTCCCATTAAATATTTGCTGACCTCAAAAGAATTGAGGTGTGCAGTGAATGTCACTGGGAAATAAAATATCAGCAGACTAGAGATCAGTTAGTCATTACCAAGCTCCAGTGAAGAACTGGCTTGTGGTCTACAACAAGCTGCATTCTCTGTTTGCTCTCAGGCAAAACGACCAATGCTTTGGGTAGCAGGTGCCCGAGAGATCCTGGGGAACCCCACCAGCATTCTACTTCTGTTGGTGGCGTCCTTTAGTTGGTGTACTAGTCTCCTTTCTGTAGGTCTTTTGGGAAAATGTCAAAATGAATTAGATTTCCTCTAGATTTTATAGTTAAGCATGGATGTGGTATGGTGCTCTTTCAGATGTATTGTACATTATCAAGTCAATGTTGATTTTATAATGGCAGTTGCTTCCCATGGCAATAAGTATACAGTTCATGTAAAGTTTTTTAGTTCTCGATATCTTTCTCCCGTGAAAGGCACTAAACTGTGTAAATGCAAGTTGTTATCTGTTTATTGATTGGTTTTGTTTTGTTTTTTAAATAGCATCCGGTTTCTCTATCCTGTAACAGAACAGTCAGAGCAGTAAGATGAGAGAAGGAATGAAAGACAGTAACTTTCTGTCTGGTTTGTATTCATTTTCTTCTGTTTCTCATTGTTTTCATGCAACATATGTAATTTAGCCAGCATAGTACACTCTGTGGGTTGATCAGTACTGAAAAATAGAGAAGTTTTATGTATCTATTAAGTACAATTTGTTTTATGAAAAACCTATAATCTGTTACAGCTCTGTCTGAAATTAAATGATGCGTAACATTCTGTATGCAGTCTGTCTTGCATCTTCTTAAAGCAGATGTATATTTGAAATTAAATAGCCATAGTCCGGGCCTTCTCACATTTTGCATTTTTAACCTTCACCAACATGCAATTTGTAGAAAAATTCGAACAAAATATGAATTCCCATTAAACAAAATTCAATGCTGTTTTCAGGTTCTGTGTGGTCAGTGTGGTGATAATGAAAAATGTTTGTTGTGTATCTTTAAAAATTATCACTCCTTGGTTTCCATCTTTCTGCTCAGACTGTGACTCCAGTGGCCTTGAAACTGATTAATTTTGTTGCCATAAATTGAATTTATTTTTAACAGGTTTACTTTATAATACCAATATTTCTGTTGCAGGCAAAATGCTTGTGTGACATTTTAAATCCACACTTTTTCCAAATCGAGAAATGAGCTATAAGATCTGTGAAAATATTCCAGATCCTTAAACTATTTGTTCTATACTTCTTCTTCTAGGAAAAAGCAAAGTTTAAAGCTTTCAAACCTGGCTCCAATCTGGATTTCTCCTCCGAGAGGATGTCTGAATTAAATGCTAAGTAGTCTTTGCTCGGTACATTGTGAAAACATGGTGAGTTCCATATTTAAAGCTGTTGGAGAGATCTGCCTAACGTCGTGGACTGGCTAGTTGGGCTAATGCCAGGATGGCATGTGCAAAGGCCCCTCTCTAGGCATAATTTTTGTTAAAGTTGAGAATTTAAAGTCCGAGAAATGGAAATCAAGAATCTCAATTCTTTCTTTGGCTGTGAATGTCCCTGGCTAAACACATAGAAGCGCTCTGTTTTCTAAAAGGGTCAGATATCTCAGGTTTAAAATACGATTTAGTAGCATGCATGCATAATCTCATGTCATATAAGGGAAGATGTGTAAAGCAGTATCAGCTGTGTGAGAAACCAAGTCCAGTAATTAGGCTTTCTTTCCATTTAGCAACAAATAGCTGTGCAGTAATATTAGAAGAACGTTACTGAAACTAATTTTCAGTAATGCGACTCCTTGATGTTACAAACGCATGAATCCCATTAAATAAAGTTAATTGAATTTTAAAAGGCCGCTTACAGCTCACACATCAGGTAGTTTTCTGTACCATATCATCAGAAATATTTATTTGTGAGAGAAAAGCAGAACAACAGAACAACTCCCCCTCAGCCCCAAACTGATTACGTTTTCTTCCCAAATATCATGCACACTCGATATGCTGGCACTTCTCATTGGAGAGCTCTGTTCCTCACCCCAGTCACATAATGAAATAGAATTTTGTAAGACGAGAACCATGCGCGTGAAAGATCAGAAAAGGATTCCCTTTTCAGAACAACCAGTTCTGAAAAGAAAATCTCACCCTCTGTATAGTGTCAAGGAAAAATCAGAGAGGGACTAAGCAAAATCTGATGTAAGAAAGCTGGATAAACTATTATCTCATTCTGCGGATAGATAAGAAGACAGTCAATATTCTACACTAGAACAGTTGACGATGATGAAGAGCAGCCACAGAGTTGCTAGTCTACAGAGGGAAAAAATTTAGCATATACATCTGCAGAGTTAACAGAAGAGGAAGTAGCCACCCATTTGCAAAGTGAAAGCAACACTGAAAAGCTCATCTGAGCTGTTGCAACTACTTGGACTACATTGTGGCCCAGTCAATATGGGTGAGAAACTGGGGTGAAAAAGGGGGAAAACGTTCTTTCATCTTTTGCCCTAGCCAAAGGTCAGTTTGTCACTGGTATAATTATTTCAAATTCTTCCCAAAGATTATTCCCCAAGAACCCGCCTGCCACTTGATGCTGTGGTTCAACTGGCAGTCTTACCGGCTCCCATGGATTTTAGTAGTTGTATCAGTACTTGTGTTAAGCCCACATAATCACAACTTAACCCTTAGTAGCTGTTTTTCAAAGGAAGTCCCTTGGGAGCCACAAACCAGTTAAAAATGCAATCATTCTTGTGCTGCAAAGGAGAAAAGAAAAATTAATAATCAAAGCAGCATAATGAGCAGAATGGCAGCTTACTTATGGAAGTTGCATTTTCATCTCCAGCAAGTGAGGAAGAAATGACTTCTGAGAATACAAATGAGGAAAATCAAATACCTCAAAATCTTTGGGAGGAAATTTTGACTTATCAGATAATAAGCTAGCTTTTAGTGATGCGAATGATAATGATTCCATTACTAATACTGATAACAATAACAATGGCTGTGTCTGAGCTTAGCAACATCAAATGGTTTGCATCTGGTGAGATAATAAATTGTTAATATAAAAATGAGAGACATGAAAAGATACAGATTTTTTTTTTAAAAGCAATAAAGACACAAAGAAGCCTAACAGTAATAATAAAGTATATGAAAAAATAGAATATAAAATGCGTTATTTTTATTTACAGAAACCAGAATAAAACTGTCAGGTTGAGGAAACATTTCTAACTTGAATTCAAGCCTATCTTACTACTAATCGTCAAGTTTGTGTGCCATGCTAAACAGTCAGATGGCCAAAAAGCTTGTTAGATGTGCCAAGTTTTGATCACTTGGGGCTGTCTGAAGGAAAAAAGGAAAAAACCAAAAACAACCTAGGGACTGAAGTCAGTGTCCTTGGTTTTCCTAGAGCTGAGAACTTTCTGCTTTTTAAGATGATCCAATGACAGCTATTCAAAGCCAGTTAGACTGAAATATGACCTACTTTCCCTTGATAATAAGAGAGCCTTCTCATAGACATCAATAGATACTGGAATGAAACCAAAATTATTAAGAAGACCGATAATGACTGAACTAATTAGGATCGTTGGTTATCAAATATACACCTTAAACTGCTTCATAAATCACAGCCTGCCAGATTTAGCCTCAAGGGAAGGTTCTACAGAGTCAACATGGGAAGTTATGTTGATACAGAGAATATTATCATCTGCTGACATTTACCTTCCATCCCTTTATCTAAAATCATGCCTCTGCTAATTCATAATCTATGATAAGTAAAATATACATCAGAGGAATACATTATGTAATAAACCCAGCATTGTAATTTCCAGCCAAGCTAGTCAAAGCCACAGTTTTAATGAACTTCAGCTTCTCAGTTGGTACTCTGCAGGGAGGGAATCAATGGACTGATTCCAGTGGCCCTTAATGATAGTGCTTCTACTGTTGCTCAGAATATCATACCTCACGCCTCGCCTGTTGTCTCTCACCAGTAATATTCAGGGAGGAGACGAATTTAGTTAAACGTGGACATTTAGTTCAAACTGTTAGTTTTCTGGAAGCTTCACCTGATGCTTCCTGTCACCATGGCTGCAAGAATGGCTTGCCAGTTATGATGACTATTATGATGACTACTGTACTGCTTACTGAGAGAAACTGGCCCTAAGTGATCAGTTTCAAGGCAAGTTTTCAGGACTGGCTGGTGAAATAACACAAGCATATGACAAATTTTTTAAAAAAAATTTAAAAGCCAGCAAACCAGGTATTTTCCTCTACTCTTTTTCCCTGTTCATTCAATCTGGCATACTGAAAGCAGATCTAACAAAAGAGACCAAGGCTTGGCAGAAAACTGATATTTTCTCTGCACCGAGTATTTTCAGCTGCTCTCAAGACATGCTTTGTGTCATTTGTACTTACTGTACAGCTATACTAAGTGTTAGACTACTAAAAAAAACCCTTCTGATTTCTCTTTATTGTAGTTCCAAAATTTCCTATCCTGAGGCAAATTGGTGTGGGTGCAAACGTGGAAAACACAGTCTAACGGTTCAAAGGATTTATTCCAGAAAAGTTAGTCACACATTTACAATATAATTTCCTCTGAGTGGAAATAAAATACTTACTTCTTTTAGTTGAAATATTTAATGGATTTGTTGTATACCAGTACAGGAAAGTTAGTTGATATAGTAAGGTAGGTTATCTGACTCCAAGTGACATCTAAGTCTCATGCAAGCCGTTCCTTCACAAAGCACGTTACCAAGACACACGCTTAATGCATCCCTGCAATTGTTGTTGTTGTGCTGGTGGGTTGGCCTTCCCCTGCGGCCGGCCCAGCCCTCTCACTCCCTCCCCGCGACAGGACGGGGGGAGAAAATGAGGTGAAAAGGTTGTGGGTCAACATAAAGGCCACTTACCTATTACTGTCACAGGCAAAACAGATTCAACTTCGGAAATACGGTGTCAATTAAAATAGAGGTGGGTAGTGAGAGACAATGACAAAAATTAAAACAGCACCTTCCTCTTACCCCTTTTTTCCAGGCTCATCTTCCCTCTCCTAAACTCCCCTCACAACAAGGGTTGGGGAATGGCGGCTGCGATCATTTTACACCAGCTCCTCTCTGCTGCTCTTTCCTCCTCACGCTTTTCCCCTGCTCCACCACGGGGTCCTCCGTGGGCTGTGGCGGGGAAGCTGCCCCAGCAGGCTCTCCTCAGGGCGACAACCTCCTCCGGCGCCTGCCGCGCCTCCTCCCTCTCTGCCCCAGCTCCTCACAAGGCTCCCTCTCACACGTTTTTCCTCACTGCTGGGCAGCTTTTTGCCCTTTCTTAAATGCGCTTTCCCAGAGGTGCCACCTCTGTCGCTGACAGGCTTCAGCTTGTGGTGGGGCGGTTGCAGAGCCGGCCGGAACCGGCTGGAACCGGCTGTGTCCGGCACGAGGCAGCCCCTCTCCTCACAGAGGCCCCTGCAGTGCCTCGCCACCAACACCCAGTGCAGTTGCTGACATATCAAATTTTTTAAGCTAGTTAAATCAATGATTGCCTTTCTTTTACATGACTGATTGCCTTTCTTTTACGTGACTGAAGCTATTGTTTTCTGAAGAAAGAAGGGTGGACGGAGGACTCACCATCTTAGCAGGAAAACGAGAAGGTCAGTCTTCCAAAAAAAACCACTTGGTATACAGACGCAGAAATATTAACGTTACGGTGTCATGTTTATGACAAGCATTCCCAAATCCTTGAGCTCTCCCAACCTGCTGGGCCCAGCAGGCACCGCTGTTGGTGTTTTCTAGAGTCCGCACTCCCAGCGGCATCCCTCCTTGCATCCCAAGCCTTCCTGGGGAGGTGTTTGCTTCCATAGCAGTTGATTCTGAGCAGCTGGGGTTTTTTCATGCTGATCTGCTTCTGCTGATCCCACCTTGATAGTTTCCTGAGCTGTCTTTTATCCCCTCAAGAGTCCATAACCTATGGTCTTCTCTTCTTTATTTCCTCAGTTTCCCAGACTGAGAGTCCATTGTTTCTGCTGAGTCACTTTCCCAGTGCACAAGTTTCTTTGGGAAGTGTTTGGGAAACTGGTTTCCAGAAACCAACTCTCATATATTCCCTTTTCTGTATTCCATTATGAATTTTGAATTCCATATTCCAAAGACAATGTTCCTTTCAAATAGTTCCTTTTCCCCTCATTCTGCAGCTGTCTTAACGATGCTGTTACTGCACTATTTTTCCTGTGTGCTATTTATTGTGTTAAATCAGCCAGTTGTTAGTTCAGCAGTTCCGCCACAGTTTATAGATATTCTCAGGCCTTATAATTATGCTAAATCAGCAATTTGGTTAGTTCTTATCTCACCACAAGAAATGCCAAATGTATTTTTGCAGGGTTAGCAAAAACTATACCATGGCCCATCTTGGCTTTAATGATCCCCTTCCTGCTACTCTGGTACAATATTATGTTAAGGCCTATCCCAGCTCATTGGTTCCCTTCGCCTGAAATAGCAAATTATGAGAAGGCCTATGAGCCTGTCTTGGCTCGCTGGTTCCCTTCCTCTGCTATGGAAACAAGACATCTACATTCTTAAATTTCCCCTTACATCATTTCCATCAGGAGAGCACTAAAGAGAACGTACTGGCAAATTCTTCTACTTACACAAATTGTTTTAGCCTTATTGACCAACAGAAAATTAGTCCCATAGCTTGAAGGTTGTTCTTCATTCTCTCTGATACAGAGATTGTTTTTTCCTGGAATTACATTAGTTGTAGAATATTTTTTCAGGCAAATGGCAAAAAAGTCATGCCTGTAACCATAATTTCTGGTTTTGTTGCACAGATATATAGTATTGGAAGCTTGCACGATACAGTGGCCTATTAGATGGGAAAACAATTTCAGTAAAGAAATGTACTTTATGTTTGAGCTGATAAAGCAGCTACTGACCAAGGCGCTTAGGAAAAAGATGCTATACACCAGTTCTTAATTGACAACTTTGAGATCTTTGCACTTTTCTGTAAAGAATGGGGTCATTGTTGGACACAGGGTATATATGTAAATTAATTGCTTGTGTGGTCTTTTCATTCATGCCAATGAAATTATAATCTTAGTACTTAAAAGATGACATTGTTACTGAAATATATTTTTATTTTATAAAGATACAGTCAAGACAGACAAAGTAACTGCAATTTTAAGCAGAACCTATTTTTTTTTTTTGTCTTTGAAAGCCCTGAGTATATTTTGTGACCATAGAGTAGAAGTTTATTTCAGAACAAGGCCGTGGGGAAGAATGGTACATCATTACTTTTTGTATACTTTACTATTCTTGTAATAAACTGGTTCTACCAAACCGGTAAGTACCAAACTGATTTCTGTATTTATAATAGCAATGACAATAGACTAGTTCATATTGTTTCAGCTTGAGATAGCTAACCTGTTTAAGATATATTTTATTATGGGGAAAGCGTAGCCTGGACAATTTATGGGTTAATAACAACTGGAAAATATTGCTTATGATATAAATGAAGAATCTTTCAGTCCTGCTAAAAAGTAGCACACTCTACAAGGTAGGAAAAAAAACATTCATAAAGAAACTGTTTTTGTGGACCAAATATTAATTTTTGAAGATGCTCCAAAGCATTGCTTTAAAAGGCCTGTTTTAATGTTAAGTATAAAATAGGGCAGGTTGTTTAAAGAAATGTGTTCTCTACAGTGAAAATACAGGGCAATCTAAATCCCCTTTATATGGGTTAGTGATGTTTTATTTCATTTTAGATACTATTTTAAATATCCAGTAAGTCATTTGCAATAAATGTGATGGGAGTAAAACCATGCTTGACTGGTAACTTGAGAGTATGCCGTGGTTTTTGCCAATACAAACGTGATCTCACAGTATATTGTAGATGAATCTCTGATGAGGTTCCCTACCAAAGACCGTACCGGTAAATCAAAAGCACCTAGTAATTCAGTGCTTAAAAAAATCCGTTTTAATGAAAATTCCAGAGGATTAAAATCACCAGTTAATAAATTGTCCAGATGTTGTATTGACTTGTGGGTGATATCTATACATGTCCGGTGCTTTTATTCTGGGATTTTTGATTTCATGAGTAAGGAAGAACTTGAAAAAGTCTGTAAATATTTTTGAAGTGTTTTTTGGAACTTTACAAACAATTTATTCCAGATTCTTTAATAAATTTCAAGTTTAACATCCCATTAAAGCATAATTATTTTGAACAACCAAGGAAGGAAACTCAGTATTAAAAACAGAGCTAACATTTAAAGCACTAATATAAAATGTTTGTTATTTTCATATAGTTATTTACAACTGTGTACTGGCTGAATTAATGAGTTAATTTATTGCCTGTATATGGGTATTTATTCTTGGTGCCATTATTATGTGACTGTAATTTTAATTAATTCCTTGGCAGTGTGTCTGTGATTTCTGCGTGGAACATTAAATGTCAAATTGACTTTCTTTGTTGCCTCATTTGTAAGTATTAAAGTATCTATATACAGGAAAAAGAAATTAGTAACAATTACTATAAGATATCTATTGCATATTCCAAATGAAAACAGAGTGCAAAAACCCCACCCTGTTAAGATTTATACTCTTTTGGATTCTCTCTTGATAAGTTTGATTGCACATAGGACACATAATCAAATACAAACAAAAAAATGCATTTTATCGTTCCTGTATATGCGTGAGTGTGTGTTTGTGGCTATTTAATGGTGTAATTTTAAAAGAGTACATTAGAGAAGAGTTCTTTCTACAGTAATATTGAGGAAGAAAGGATATGAGGCAGGCAGCTCCAGTCACATCATTCGTGATTAAGTGATTCTGTACACTTGTTTTATTTGTATGTAGATCAGTGAGGATCAGCTCTTCAGACCGGGTTTATCAAAAGTCCTCGCTTTCCCATGTATTTTCAATGTAAAAATGTCATGGTTTTTTTTTTTTTTTCAAAATCCAAGGATATGAATCAGAACTTTTTTTTCTGCTTTTCAAGTAGGCGTTATGCCAGTAGAGGCAGTTCCACTAGCTGGATTGTTACTGGAATAGCACTGAAAGTCCAGATGCTACCCTGTGCCTTAACAGCAGTAGCATCAGCAGTAGTGTGGCCCAAGGGGTCTGGGTTTCATCTTAAACTTGTGCTAATTCTTATTGCAAAACTGACAAGCCATTTTTATATATCCATGCTCTGAATATCCTCTCCTAAAAATACCATAAATGAATATAACTAAGAAAGGCGTTGCATGCCAGATGAAAGTTTTCTGGAACAAATTCTATGTCCAAGTTACAAGATACTATATATTTTCTGTCTGCTGAAAATCTCATTACAACCCTTGTAAGTCTTTCTGTAACTTCAGTTGGGTTTAGAGAAAAATCTCTTGCTTCTTGCAATTTTGAGGGTAAATTTCCCATTCAACAAGCCAGTCTTGAAAAGACCGGTGCTAAAATTTTGCAAAAATGTTGAAGGTTTAAGTAATTACTACAGTGTGTTGACACCCTGTAATCATTTTAAAGTCACTTACACTTCTTGCATTGGCCCAGAGTAGAGTTTTACAACCAAACTAAATAAGCTCTTAAATATACTGGATATTTCAGCAGAAACGCCAATGTCGCTTTCTAAGGTTAAGGCATTAGTACGACCCTCTAGGATAAAGCTACATCCAATTTTTAGGTGGAAGTGTTTGGTAGTGAGTTATAATAAGAAATACCTAATTTCTATTCAGAGTGGTCATCCTTCTTTGATTGATTATTCTAACTCATTAGAATTTTTATTATCCAATTAGAATACCGTATTCCTGCCATCAGTTGAAATTTAAAATAATAGATATAAAATACAGGTTGGGTAAGGCCATTTAATTAACACCAAAAAAAGAAAACACACACACTTAGAAGTCCAGCTATCATTTTGAGTTGATGAGGTAGCCTGAATACAATTTTTCAAAATTCGATATTTTAAATCCTAACATAATTAAAATAGGTTAAATCTTTTAATTTTATATATAATTTTCATTTTACACTTATATTGATAAACAATCCACAAGACGCCAATGGCTTTATATAATGCGACTGCAAAAGAAAACCTTATTTCTCACAGCAGAAAAATCCACCCCCCTGGAATCTTTTGAGTGGCCCAGATAAGGACCCTCTGTATTAATGAAGCTCATTTGCATGGCAGACATTCTTATTTTGTGTTTTCCTTCTCGGTATCTCAACTCAGCCTTTCATTTGCAGATTAAACAGGCAACCGAACATGGGATTTCTTTCCTGTAGAAACTTTTAAAAAAAAAAAAATTTTTTTTTTTTTTTTTTTAAATCCCAGAGCATTACATATTAAAATGCTGAAGTTTTATGAATTCCTCCATACGAATGTTCATATTATGTTACAGTATATGTTTAAAAAGAGGCCAACACAGGTGTATTACAATATTAAAGGGAATAAGAAGAAATTTCTTTAAGCTCTTTCAGATCTCTTCTAAGATTAAAGCAGTGGCTAAGACCTATATGAAGAGTGTCCAGTCCACAAAGTTGCCATGCAGTTCCTGGAAGAGCCGATATCTTCACACTGATTTAAGTGTAACCACACACTGAAGTTTTAACTTAATTTTTTAAAACTTTTTCAAAATCTGAGCCACAGCTCTTTCAAGACTTGCTTATTAAGTGGCAAGTTTAATCGACATGGGTATGTAATTCCACACACGTACATAGAGCCAGAGAACTTCCAGTAGCAGTAAAAAAAACAAGATGGTTTTGCATTTCAGTAGCTGTTTCCCAGTTACTCTTATTAAATTTTAGAGTGAGAAGAGGAGCCAGTTTGGTGATTTAGCCTGGCCCTTTGCGTAGCATGGGCCTTTGAGTTTCCATAAATTAAGACTGGTTTGACCTGGAGTGTAATATTATGGTAGTAGTTAGTTCCCCTCCAGAGCTGGAGGACTGTTGTTCTATGCACAGGACCTGCATATGTAAGACAGATCTGCCCTAAAGACTTTCTAGTCTAAATAGACCTGACAAATAATGGGAAGAAAGAGCTGTTATTCATATTCGCATTTTATACCTGGAAAACTGAATCATAGAAGATGTTATGAAAAGCCCATAAAAGTCAGGGAAAGGCTTCCAGTGACTTCAATGGATCTATGATATTATATCAACGAAGCACTTAGGGACATGCTTAAATGATTGTCTGACTCTAAGGCCTGTTCCACACAGGATTTGCAGAATAGGCTGAAAACAGTACTTCTGGTGCCAGTACTGAACGAATTACCCACAGATCCTGTAATTTTGCCAAACAGTAAATCTATTTATGGAGGCCTATTTGGTCTTTCATCAGTTAGATGTTCCCTTATGTATGGAAACATGCACCTTGCATTTCAGTTAAAGACCGTAGATCTGATTTGTAGCCTATGAAAATCAATTCAGTTCTTCAGTAGACTTTGCACAGTGACCTCAGGGAATTTTAATCATTGATACAAGAATTCTAAAATTGATCTCATGTTTAAGAAAGCATTTTTTCCTTGCTACCACAGAAAATACTGGTTTTGTATCAGCCTCAGAAATGTCTTACTCATTCTCTCTGAGTAATACACAGTAAAGTAGGTCATAATCTGGGGCATCTGAAATATCAGTTATAGTGAGTCATGCACACAGCAGCCAAGGGCAAGTTTCTCCCCACCAGTGCACTCTTCGGATCTCCATTGCAGAGGCTAAATTCAGACTCCCCGTCGATGTCAGTAGGACCTCAGCCTGTGCTGTAGGTACAGATTGTGCAGGGAAGGAAATGGACAATCAACTGGGAAGCAGGAAAGGAACAGTAAAATGAGAGGTTAGCAAGTTATTAAAGAGAGGCTAGCCTGTTCCAGCATCCTAGAACACCAAAACCATGTTCTGTTATGGTGGCATTTATTTGCATCACTAAACATTATTAATTATGCAAGGACCCAGAACTCATGCAATGCATAATCTCACACACACACACACACACACACACAAAGATCCTTCTTATCCCAGAATGTTTATCACCTGATATTTTCATTTGGCCAGATGAGATTGGTCTGGAGTAGGAAAATACATTTCTGAGGCAGCAGTCAAATTTGTGATTTTGGCTAGAGATACCTACGCAGATGCTGTAAAAGGAGCGACAAAGGAAAGGAAAGCAGGGTCAGAATCCATTGGCATTCTCATGGGTGCAAGGGCATAGTGGAAGCTCTGGCAGCCTTGATGACTGAAAAGGTGGAAGGAAAACAGAGATGACAAAAACCAAGCCAGAGCCATTGTCTCAGATGGATTCAGAGCACACTGCTCTGTTGAAAATCATTTAATGATTTTGAGAGGAAGTGTGAGAGACACAACTACATGGGGGGTGAGGGAGGGGAGAAAAAGTGCCCTTGCAATTGGGCAACCAGAGTGTTGAGTTCTGTCCGTGAATGAGAAATGCTTTTTCCTCCCTGATCTCCCCACTGCCAGTAGGAAGGGATACATGAATGCCTCTGTATAGCTGTGATGGCTTCAGCCATCTGATCACCATCGCAGCGCGGACGATTTAGCATTCAAATAACTCGCCTGCCCTTCAAAAATCTAGCACGTCTCCAAAATATGTATCATGTAGGTGACAAATTAATAGATACTCTTTAGTAAAGTTAGCATTAAATATTTGACTACCCGTGCAAGGCAGGAAATCGCAAGTTTAGGGCTATAACTCTATTTTTAGTAAGCTGTGTTAGGTTACAAGTGACACCAAATGTGAGTGATCTGAAGCTCTAGCTGCAGTCAGTGCTGCAACATGTAAGCAGAACTGGTTGCATTACAGGTGGAGTCTCAGACAGGACTTTGAATTTTTTTGCTGCTGAGACTGAAGTAGAAGCCTTACTATCATTATAATGTTAAATGATTTTGTTACAGTGTCCAAAGCAAATGTTGTCTCATTGGAAGCAAAGCAGCTCTTTAAGAAAGGCTTCATCTTGCATGTGATGCTCAAGAGTAAACAGTGCAAATTTAATTTACTTAAAAATCACTTTCGTTATTGGAGACAGATCAGTGGGAATGCATAAGTAAGCATTTTTCAGTTTTACAGCAGGTAAATGAAAGAATCTTTAATGCTCTTGTTTTGGAAGAAACTTTGTTCCTGTGGTTCATTTTTTACATAATGGGAATCTGTCAGGTTTGCCTCAGTTTCTATGGGGTGTTTCTCCATGCCCTGGTGACTGTAGTTGGTCAGAACAACACCTGCAGCCAGAAGCTCTGTTAACTTGTTTTGGCAACTCTGGTTTGTATGTTTGCCTGTTTCTGGCGTGGTTGTTTATTCTGCTACACCTTTGCAGTTAACTTAGGCTCACTACTAAAAAAATGTGTAATTCCCCTTTTCAGAAAGTTTTATTTTCTCATGTACTGATGCAAATCTCCCTTAGTTGTCAATCTTCATTAAAAATCCTTGTCTCTTATTCTAGACTTGGATAAACGTTAGTGAACTCCAGGCCCTTTTGTTTTCTCGCATTTTAAGCAAATCTCCAAAACATACCATGATGTTCAGTGGCAATGATAAACCTCTTGCTTCTCAGCCTCTGAAGGTGAGCTGATAAATGTCCTCTGAACCTGTGTGATTTTTATGAGTGCCCCTGATAGGTAAAGAAGCACTGCTGAGTTTGAACAGAAAATGCCTCAGTTCTCGTCTGTTTTGAGAGTATTTGGTAGGATACAATCTCTTGGGTCCAGAAAGAGAGTCCTGTAAGGTTTGAATGTTACTTAGTACAGAGTCTCACAAACTACTTGAGCATATCTGCATTGCAAATAGCCATTGTTAATCATTTGCGTTAATCATGTGGAACCTTTGGCTGCTGAAGAAAATGTAACAGAGGTTGGAAACTTGGAAACCTACCAGCTTAGAGACCATCCCTGCTCTCTACAGGGGAAAAGCCATCTGTAAGGATGGAAAAAAATGCTTTCTATTGACATTAAAGTCAATAAGAACTGGAAAACGAGAACCCACATTGTTTGGATATTAGGCTGTTCAGAGATTTAGACGAGCGTTGTATATTTAATCCTGAGGGTTTATGGTAGCAAATATGCAGTGTGATGGGTCAGCTGGTCTGCTTTTGGGTAAGCAGGTGTGGAGATGCAGCCCTCTAGGGAATTCCACCCTGTGGGGCTTTTCCTTGGTAGCAGCTCAGAGACCTTTTGCTAGAGGAAGGCACAGTGAAGCAGTGTGTAATAATCAACACTGCCATCTTGTGAGCAAAACCTACCCCTACAAAAAAGTTATGGTAAGAGGTTGGCAGTAACAAAACACATATATATATATATATATATGTATGCTGTTTCATTTTAGGAGTATTCAGGTCCTTCTGAGCAGCTAACTGTTCAAAATGCCAGGAATTTAGATCATTTCCTTATACGAATAGACTCCCATGTCCCTTGAACTTGTAGGCAGGATTCTTTGGTAGTTTATTCTGTAAATCAATCCCAGCTATCAAATATGGTAGTACATAGCAGTATTTTACCTTCTTGTGTCCCCCGTGACCTTTTCTCATTTCTTTCTTATTGTCACTCAACAAGTAACAGTATGCAAATTCACCATGAAAGGCATTTTAGCAAATAATAGTCAATCCTGCTTTATAAAGAATGATTTATATTATTTCTGTTACTCGTTATTGGCTCCACTCCTTGAGATGATGAAGGAGCTATCTTTATTAACCTCAGCTAGCTGAAAACATTTCATCTAGGAGTTTTTTTGAAGAAATGCATCTCAGTAACTCATGATGGAAGGCATCTATGCTGACCCATCAGCATTGCTATGACTTTCAATATATTATACTTAATAACAAATAAACATCCTTAGCCAGAAACAGAATCCTGCACTGCAGCTTGATTACATCTGCAAAGAGCAATGATTGCCCTCACTATTTGAATACAAAAACAGTGAGTGATGGTGAGCAAACACAATCTGTTTAAAGCCATACTGGTGAAGTACCTTCAATCCACCCAAACCAAGGGTTTATAATTTTTCCAGGATGGTGTGTACTTCCCATGGATTGTAGCAATTGTTCCTAATCTTCCCCCCGAGCTGGGGAGACAGTGAACGTAATGGCAGTGTCTTCTGGAAGATGCAGCTGAACGTTTCAAAGTAAAATGAGGCAAAATGTCTTCGTAAAATATTACTGGAACATGCGGTCAAGAGAAAAAGACTTTGTGAATTTCTTCATGTCAAGGATGGATGCTGTCTGGAAAATAACGTTTGGTCAAACGTAACTATTTGTTCGTTACATATACATTCGTATACATATACATTTCTGTGATACATCGCTGTTATATGCTTTTAAATCCATTTCAAAGAGCTAATTGATACTACAAAATTTAGTTTTTGGGAAGAATCCTTGAGAGTGAACAAAGGTATTGTAAAGCTGAGTACAACAGACTGAAGGCTTTGATGACAAACTTTTTTGTGCCTTTGTTACATTAGTAGCCTCTGTGTTTTGAGGGCCTGTGTGATTCTCACTGATATTGATTTGATGCTCTGGATCTGCATCAGGTCAGACTAGATGGATCTCTAGTAGATATCACGTGGGAGGTCACAGCTTGTACAGTACATGTAGCAGCATTCAGCTTCAAAGGCATACTAGAATTTTAATGTAAATATTACAACAAGTTTTTATGGACTAGCCATATTCTTCCTCCTTACAAAATCAATTCCTTTAAAGGTAAGAAAAAAAAAATCCATATACACACAAAACAAAACAAAAAATACCCTAAAAAAAACCAACCCCAAACTAAAAAAGACAAAGGAATGAATGACAGTGAATCAATCTATGTGTTGAGTTCCTTAGTAATATGCTTTTCTTGGGATTTTGTAGAGTTGTCAACATGAATTTGAAGTTGTAACTTTTGTCACAGATAAAAAAACAGAGGGTCTTGAATTTTTAATTTCAGCTAGCCAAAGGCTGCTCTGGGATTAGGTGGATTTTACATGGCATGTAATGTGGTTCTGAGCATCAGCTCATACTGATCTAACATCTTCATTAGCCTTCTCCTGTGTTCTTACTCTTATTTTTTATTAGCTTCAAGCTAATCAAGCTTTTGCTGGCTTGACTTGGTTTTCATACAAATCTCTTAATAATTAAATAACATAAAATTGGAATATTAAGCAATACTGAATTGTGAGACAATTTCAATTTTTTTTATTTATTTATTTATTTGTCTATCTTTGCACTTATTCATTCATTTTGACAATAATTTCCCATTCTTTACTCAAATGTAGGATAAAATCACCATTTCCTTTAATGTGTTCTGCACTGGAGGTGTTTACTGATCTCAGATAAACTGTCTTTAGGTAATTAATCTTCCTTAATGAGGTTGAGTAATAAAAATTAAAGACTTCTATGAGAATATAACGATCATAGATAAGGAATTTGTCTGTGCCATCGTACTGATCACTATTTGTAGACTTTCTGAAGAGCCTATTCAATTGTTTCAGATGTTCTTCGCTGTTTTTCTTGTGACCAGGACATTCTTACAGTCGTGTTGTGTTCTGATGTAGACAGCAGAGAATTTTCTTCATTAGTGCTTGATTGATTTGTGCTTGATTGATTTATACACAAACGCATACATATACAGTATATATAGCTGATGCAATACCCAAAGGGAAACAGAGTAGCAAAACAGACATTTTGGTGTGTTTGTTGTCAGGAAATGTCATGATTCATCTTCCATGAGCATCTGCAAATATGCATCTGCCAAATCTATTTTACTAAAAGCTTGTTCCCAGCCAAACATATTCTCACCCCAAGAGTACAACATTTTTGATTGACAAGTAGAAAAGGATTAATGATTACTTTAATGTCTCTACAGATTCACACGTTGCCATTTTCCGCTCCACAATAGGAACAACTATCATGATTCACTCTCACTGTCACATGGTAGGAATGACTTTAATGTCTTTCCAGTTCTGTACATACTCTTTTGAAGCGACACATGGGGAACAAATGATGCCTTACAGGATGAAGACTAGGGCCCAGCCTCAGTGGTTAGCTTTGCCTAAAAACTTACGTAGTTCCGAACTGCTATTTCCAGAGCTTTGCATCCTAATCTGAGGCTCAACTAATGTAATGAAATTTATGAAATTTGGTGTCATTGTTGCTCTGCTATTAAGAGTGTCTATGCCAATCCAACACACTAAACTGTAGTAATTATCAGGGTTCATCAGACCACACTGTTTCCTGTGTCTTTCTCTGATTTCATCCAGCTCTTGCTCTCCCACC
Organism: Rynchops niger; assembly: GCA_013400035.1. Taxonomy (NCBI): domain Eukaryota; kingdom Metazoa; phylum Chordata; class Aves; order Charadriiformes; family Laridae; genus Rynchops; species Rynchops niger. The sequence continues at coordinate 198,910 of VXBH01007004.1, read as the reverse complement.
TAGAGAACACAATTTCCATTATCGCTGTGCAATGAAATTGTAACCCATGTTTTAACGGGATGAATATGAAGATTGCACTGGAACATTAAACTAAAGTTTAATATTCTGTGATAAGAACGTACTTGGCCATTCTGTGACTAGCTTTCGGTTTGAGACTCTGTAAATATTGCAGAGCACATGAAGTTGCTACTAAGCTTCCTGACAGTTCTGAGCCATAATCTGTTGGCTTTCATTAGGAGCAGGGGAGAGAAGGAAGAAGGATTCTGCTTATTTATTTTGGCATGTGGAGTCTTCAACATCTTCTGAAATCAGCAAACAGCAAGCCTGAACCAGGGACGTTAAACTTTATTTAAGATCATTGAAATAGTTGATGTCCCATGATTAGGATTAGAACTCGGGTATTTTAACATCCAGTCCTGCCCTCTAGTCTTAAAACCCAGCTCATTTCAATACAGAAATGTGATCGTACCCTCAAGACTGCAATTAAGGGTGGGTAATATGACATCATGGTTTTCTGTGAGGATTATTTTTGGGCGCTGTAAATGATACAGTACAGAAAGGTCACAAATTACTTCCAAGTATTGTTTTGTAGTATAAAAAATTAGACATAAAAAAAATATCTGGGTTCTCACAGTATTTTTTGACTTTTACGTCATCAACCTTAGTGGTAAATTGACAGCATTTTATTAATTTATATTGTGCTCCCTTCTTTGCCAGGTCCATTTTTAACTTAATCTATTTTTCTTTTGCCGGTGAAAAGACTGTGATTAGCATCGTCTTGTTGAACGTTTAATTCTATTTTTGTCTTCAAGTTCCCTCCTTAGCTTTTCTCTTTAAACGTAGCAAACTTAGGAGCAAAATGAGGGAAGATGGTTGCATACAACTTTTAAGCCTTTTGTTACTTTGCTGGTACATCTGTTGCATATAAAGAGTAGAATATTTCAGCAGATGAGTAAAATCTTTCTCTGTACGTCTGCATGAGAAGTTGCAGTAATATGTTGAGTTCCAGGTCCACTGAAGTCGGTGACAAAACGACAGAAGACAAACTGACAGTAGTGGGAAAAAACCCAACAATAAGGCTCAATAGTGGTCAGTAGGCAAAAAAAAGGCAGTCTTATCCCCTGTAATTAGCGGGGGCTAATAGAAGGTAGAAGTCTAGCAAGGGTGAGGTACTTGCTGTTTTCACAAGGATTAACACATTTGGATAATTTCCAAAAGAGGTGAATATTACAAACGAAATTTTCTGCAGCAGAACCATAGCTGACATCAGTTATCGTCTGTAAGAAAAAAAAACGGAGAGAAACACTTCCTCACCTGGTGAGTAAAGCAAAGCCTGCCTGCTCCTGGGACACGTGAGCAGGCATTGTCCAACTGAAATTTTTTCTGATCGTTGAATTCCACCAGGGCGATAAGTTCATAAGTAGCTGCTAGTGTAATTCAGAAGGAAGTTGTCCCCAGGAGCAAAAAGGGAGGAAAAACATGGAATAACTGAGGGAAGAAAAAAAATATCTGGAATATCTGGGAAGTACAGTATCCTTTCTGCAATAAAACAAGTGGTTTGGGGTGTGTAAATCACATGTTGCAGTCCCCAAAAAGCCAGTAGGATTGTCCCCCCCCCTTTTTTTTGTTTTTAGTTTTGTTCATTTCTCTAGACTAAAAACCATTTAAAACAACAACAACTCTGAGTGGTTCATTTCTTTTCTAATGTGGGGTGAATTTCTGAATGTACTTTCTGTGCTGGAAATGCAAATGCCCATTTTGGCTTACTCCCTCCCAATTCTGCAGTCCACCCTTCTGGGATACATATTAGAGAGATGGTCTCCTGCATATAAAGGATGAGTGAGTTAATAAAAAATAAAGTACATAAGAGGACAGAGTAAATGGAGCATATAATTTTTTCATGAACTGCTCTCTTAAGTTGCATTTTGCAAGGCATCATGATTTTCTACATATTTATGAAAATACGAAATCGTGAACTTGATGCTTAATGCGAAAGCAAAACCTGCTTAGTAGTTTTCAGTAAGGCTGTATCTTGTTTCCTCTGTCAGAAAACCCAGTATCTACTACAGGCACTACCACAAAAGACAGAAAGATAATGATACTTGGCTGTTATGAGGTTCTGTAATACTGCAAACCTTCCTTCAAAACCATTTGTCTTACAAAACAAGTCTACATCCCAACTTCCTCTGTTTGGTAACGTGCAAGCAAAAACATTGTCAAACTGACTGTTACAGATGGAATATGACGCTTCAGGAATAAAAGTTACTTAAAATTAATATCACTGTATACATATACATCTTAAGAAAGATATATGCATATGTGAATATCACCTTTTGAAAAAACTTTTGAGATACAGGTGTTTTTTTCTAGCATCTAAATGGTATTTTCAATCTTGAGAGCTCTAAAGCAGTTTATAAAGATAATTAGGCATAAATGTCCCCATTTCACAGCTGTGCAAACAGAGGGAAACAGTTCCGTAACCTACTTACCAAAATCTTATAGAGGTAAGCAATTCTTGAACCACCAGATTGCAGGCACTGGTTCATTAAGATTGCTTCTGTATGCCTACTTTTTTTTAGCTAAATTAATTAATATTGATATATCAAAGGAACAAAAGGAGTCCTAGATCTCAAGCTCTTAAAATTACCTGGTTTAATTCTGTGTAATTTCTACATTTCTTTGATGAGACATGAGCTTCAGAGGAATTCAATATATTTCAGTTCTCTGCCTCATTACGGACTTTGAATACCACTGAAATTTCCAGTGTAATGTCTAGGCAGGTGTAAAGTGAGAGCCACCTGGATATGTCACTGCAATAGCGCAATACTCAGGCACGGTGCAATAAACTATCCAGGTAATATCCTAACCACCAGTTGCAAGGCATTCAGAAAAGGTGCTCGTAAACAGATATGCTCCGCAGTTTTCAAAGTACACAGCATATAGTCTCCTGCATTAGCAACATCTCCATGACAACTGCTTTATAATTCATGCCACATAATATATAACTTTGCTGTTAAAAAAAAATAAAAAGCCCTTGCATCATACTATCAAGGCCACATTCTTGAAAATTAAATGAACCTGAAAGATTTTTTAGCAATCAATTAACCATTAAATAAGGCTTAAGGGACATTAGAACAGTAAGAATGACAATATTTATGGCTTTGATGTGATCATGAAATCTCATTCTCTGCTTCTCCACCATTCTCACCATTTCAAATCCCTGTAATTGATACTGATGCAACATTTCGGTCAATAGCTATAAAAGGGAATGAGGAGCACAAAATGGCTTTCTGGCGTTTAATGAGTAAATAAGATCGCACAGAGCTTTGTGCTTCGGAATTTTTTTGCTAATCAGTCTTGTTCCAACTTAAAGAGTTGAAGTGTTTGAGGGACATCAACAGGTTTGGGGTTTGGCAAACAATAGAATGGTAACAAAGATAATGAAAAGAATGTTTTCAAATTAAAACTATTAAAATGCCTTTCCCAGTTACTGCTTCAAAGCCAATCAGATAAAACTGCTGCTGTAAGAGCAATAGATATTATGGCAGGTATGAAATCCAGTGTAACTTCAGGTCTGTAAATTTACCGAGATGACAGATGCAGAGATAAACAGGAAGAGGGAGAAACAGATAGCCAGATAACAAGTATTCACTGGCCAGGTACTACTTTTTAAGAGTCAGAAAAAGGAAACGGGTAACAGGGCAAAGCATGTCATGCTTCATGGATTGTGAGCATCCTGTTCATTGTTCTGGGTTAATTGATGTTTGCTTGTTTTAACCTAGTAATTTTGTTTTCAACACCAAGGCTAGGAAATACTGGGATGCAGCTCTTGGCTCCTTCCATGGCAAAAAGAGAATATGAACCCATCATAAGATTGCTCAGTCATTATGAATACTTTTGTATTGGAAATTTTCTTTATTATGATGTATCGAATATATGTTGTGATAATTGTTTTCAGAACTGGGGTACAGAAACTACACAAGATATCAAATAAGAAAGAATTACCAACTGAGAAGTAATTACAAACCTTAAGCTCTGTTAAAGAAACAGCAAAACAAAGAATCAGATTCTGGAATGAGAAGCACTAGTTCAAAATACACGGACCTCATCATGAGACTTGTTGTTGACTTAAGCTTACAGGTTTAACTTAGTCGCTACCAAAAAGACAGGCCTAATTCCCCAGTGAGACCTACTTAAGAAACAATGACGTTAGTGACCAAACAGCAGCAGCTGTGCAGAGCTAATCCCAAAGCGGGGTGCAGTTATATCAGAAGCGCACGGTGGTTCTGGCTGGTTTCCAGGTGGCTTTGTTTACTGCATCTTCTCCAGTGGATCAGAGGAGAACTGAAGTGAAATATGCAGCAACAGTTCAAAACAGGACTGATGTTTCAATTTTTTCCAGGGTTCCAGGTATTATCTTGAGATTTATGTGACTCCGGAGCATAATTTAAATTGTTTGGTTTATAGATGGATAGAGTTTTGGGTTGTAAATAGACTAAATCTGGTGCTTAATCTGAGGAATTGAGGCAATTCTTTATTCCATCTGCTAGGGATATTCAGGGGGTATGTACAAATGTATACCATGGAGTTTTGTTTGTATTGACTGCCATGTTCCTCAATTACTGGGACCTGTGCTTCTGCAGAGCACTCAGAATTTAACAGTGAGGGAGTGGAAGAAGGGGAGCGTTTTGTACAGCATAAGGACAGTTTAATTTTCCACAGCTAAAAATGACAAAAACTCCTAGTGGAATTGAGCTGCATTTTTCTTTTAAGCAACAACAAAAATAGCTTCTCTCAATAGATTCTACAAGGTCTATAATCAAACTTCTGCTTTCGGTCCTAGCAGCAGGTTGTACTAGAAATAAGGAAATAAGGAGGCAGTTGCACACAAATATTGATGCTAAAGAATGACAAAGTTGGTGGGGTACAAGCTTATTGTTGCCAGTTCCAGCCAGAGTGGCTGGGGCCTGGGTTGAATAAGAACTGAAGATTGGACCTTCCACAGATTAACCTTCTCAGTAATAGCAATGTGAATTGGGTAACTCTTTTCTAGTTTCATTATGTTGACTGCTGACAAATATTTCTTTTTTCTGACCATGTCATTCCATCTTTAAATTACTCACCTAGTCCTATGTATCTATTTCTTTCCTCCTGTCTGCAATCTATATAGCTCTGGCCTCCTGGTCAGATAATTTCTTCTCTTGTACGTTCAATAATTGCTTTGTCAATGCTTCCTTTTTCCTCTTTCTTCGAAGAGCTGGTGCTGCGTTGAACAATCTTTCTATCTCCCTTTCTTCAACTCTTGTCTTCCTCTTTGACTTCTAGACTCTGCTGTCTGAACATAACTGATATTTGTGTCTTGTACAATGCCAAGTTTAATAATTAACAGTACAGGAAATGCACAGTTGCTGTGAGAGAATTAAACAACTCGGGCAAAAATTGAGATACTGCTGTCTCTGCAACAGCCACTGACTACGCTAACTGTAAAATCTAACTAGTAACTAAATTGTCATGTTTGGTGTGTGCTAAAGAAACCGAGCAATGGCACACACGCAGATGTTTACTTTCCATTATCTTTATAACCCCCGGTACATATATCCTTGTGCTGTCAATGTAAACTCCTTTAAAGATGCTGTTTAAGAGGAATTTAGTCTGTGTAGAGCACTAACAAACTGAAGCACCGCGGATTTATTCATTTAAGAGAATTATTCATTTAATTTTCACCATTTAGTATTTATATTCATTTACCATTCATTTATTCCCTTCATTTTTATTCATTTATTCATTTATCAAATATTCATTTTAATGGCTTTCATTATCACTACAGTAACTGTAGGGACAGATTTGCAATAATTTTATTCTTTAAATAGGTTTATTCTTGGAAAAATCTACAGAGCAGGGAAAGGCCACTTGTTCTGTCAGGTTCACTCGCTTTTCCTTTTCTCAGAACTGTTTGTCTCTCTACTCTCCTTGTTTATTTACAGCCCTCCCTAGGTTTCTCTTGAATTCCTTTATACGTTTTGTGACAACAGCTCAGCTCAGTGATATTGGACCAAATGCTTGACTGATGTGAATTAATGAAACCATGGCATGTTATTCAGTGCTTTGGACACTGATTTTATCTGCTTGTTTCTCCATATATATTTCTTGTCTTTTCCCTATAGGATAGCTTTTCCTCTAAAATTCACTTCTTATTCCCTTTTAACGCCAGTTCCATTTCCCCATAGATCAGTCTGCCACAGACCAGGGACTGAAAACCTTTTTAGCAACAACGGTTTTGAACTACAGCAGAAGAAAGTCTAGACCTCTGAAAAGATTAGGTTCTGTTTATTAATTTCCATTGGAGCACTGAGAATTCAGGTCTTTTTTTAAAAACCAAACCAAAGAAACAAAAAAGCCCAATCAAAAACAAGGGAAAAAAAAAAAACAACAACAAAACCCAAACCACAAAATCCGCCATTTTTTTCTTTTCCCTCTATTTGCAAACACTAGATGAATCATAGCTGTTAACTTCAGCAGGCATCAGATTGTACTTTTGATGAGGAGAACAAGGACTGGATCATTCAATGCCTCATGTAGACGACCGGTACTCTTATAGTACTTTTATACTTGGTGTATATGACCAGTTAGAATTCTAGTTCTTCAGTTCTAGCTATCTAAGACGATAAATGCTTATGCAGTTCAGCCCCTGAAGTGTATTGCCAGTCACCTTAAAGGATATCGTCTTATGTGTAGTGAAATTTTATCCCGGAGAGCGGGATGTTCACAGATGAACATGTGCTTGTTCTTGGTGAAGGATTTAGTGGTTTGTAGTTTTTGCCCTTTTCGCATCTTCAGTGAACCCCCAATTTCCTATGAAACTTCTCTGTGACTATTTTATTATTTCTTTGCATTAAAACTTTTAAACAGTGGCAGTTTCTAGTCTCCTGTATCTTAGGCTTTTCTTCTTTAATCAACCAGGGTATTTGAAACTTAAACTCAACAGGCTTTAGGCAACTCTAAATTCAAGCCATTCCTACCTATAGTCTTTCGCAGCACATCTGCCGTATTGGAGTTGTATCAACTCTGGTGCTATTTCAACAGCAGAAACCCAGCTGAAATAGTTTACCACATCATGACTGGTTGGATAGTACCTATATTTGACACTTATAAATTTGTTATTTTGTATTTATAACATCAGAATAGAATAATTTCCCTATCCTTGTAGAAAGCATCATGAACTTGGTATTCCCTACTATTGTGTATTCAATAAACCAAACTGCCTCAGATATTTACATTCTGAAGGTTATCTCTGTTGCCAGAAGAGCTGGAAGTAATTTCCTTTACAAAGAGATCTTAAGTTTGTAGAATATGTTGTGACCCTGCAGAAAAACCTCTTTGCACCCCAACCTGAGGCTGCAACTCTAATTTTGAGAACCACTGCTCTGGAGGCTTTTTATCAGCTTCAAAAATGTCTTATCTCTGGTTGCTTTTAGCTACATAATAAGAGGTCATTCAAAACGGGTAATATCTTCGTAACAGTCTATAATCTAAGGCCCGCATTTGTCAATGGAACATCCATTGATTTCAGGGACTGTGCATCCAGGTATTTATTCTATAATATGCGGTGTTTGCTTAGTAAATTCAGTAGTAATAAGATATGAGAAAATGGGACTGCCTATTGAAGTCAGACAGAAATATTCTGGTGGTATTTACTTTGTCAGATAAAGCCCTAAAATACCTGTGAATCTAAAATATTTTGCAGTAGACTGACTCTTTAATTAATCTCTGCCTGAGAAAGCAATCCTCTTTCCAGCTCCTCCCAGCCCCTGAGTGTCCCTGCAGCCCTGGAGAGGAAAGCCCAGGGCTCCTGGGGGGCTGCAGCACCATCTCTAGAGTAACAGCCTGCAGAAGCCTTGGGTTCCTGTAGCTGAGGCTGACTTCTCTGGAAGCTTGGGCCCAGACACAGTGTAAAAAAAAAAAAATAAAATAAAATAAAAAAAAAAATATATATATAATTAACGTAAACATCTATTTTTTTTTTATGCTCCAACTCATTCTCTTCAAAATATTGAAACTTCCTTTTTTTTTTTTTATCAATCAGCTCAACTTGCCAAAAAAGTCAAAGTATACATTCACGTAAGAGAAGAAATAGTTTATACTTTCTTCCGTCTCATCCTATCATGCAGTGTTTGAATGAGATTTATATTTGAGGGAGTTCTGCTCCCACCCCCGCCCCCAGCAGAGACTTTAGTCAGCGTGAACAAATCTGATGTATGCCTTAACCCTCTGGTGTATGTACGTTTTTCATTAAATCTGAACATTAACCTGATGGCCTTTAGGCACAATACTTTCTGAAAAACCTAAGTGTGCTGTTTATTGCTTGCTTTCCAACTCCAGTTCCTCTTGCAAACACTACAGGGACCTCATTAAATTCTGCGGCTATATTATCCTCCTTCTTTATTAACTTCTTTCAAATATCCTGCCGTGGTCTAATGTCTTCTCTTGTCAGCTTCACTCCACTTTATACACCTGAAGGAGACTTTATGGTTTTTATTTCCTTGCTCTGAAAACTTCATTCATAGCTAGTTTTGACTTCTCAGGAAGCTCATCCCTCCATTGTGTCAGCCTTTGTAGATAATATTCTGTGCTTTTTAGGCATGACATTCATTTTTTTAATCATTAATTTAATTTCCTGATTTAAATCTAAATAGGGCAAGAAATACAGCAGAAACACTGTCTTGTAAGCTTTTCCATTGTCCTAAAACTAAAAAAAAAAAAAAAAAGAGAACTTGTAATAACGTGAAAAAGTAGTCTCAAAAGCTGGAGAAACTTTAGCTTTAGGAAGCTATTAGACCAGCAAGTAAACTAGTGGCTGTAAAGGGCAGCCCAATCCACTGGTGCATCCTAAAAGTTGGAGCCGCAGCCACTCAGTGCGTCTCAAATCTGGCCACGCAGGCTTTGTATTGATTTCCCCCAATTCTTGCTTCCAGTCTAGCCTCTTTTGACCTCCACGGCAAACATTAGTATTGCAAGAAAGATGAAAAGATGCTTTTGTGAAGGACCTCTGCCTATTATATCCAGTCTTACCCCACATATTATCCTGTCCACAGGGACAAATTTCATCCTTAACTTTTTTTTTCACCAGTTTCATGAGGTTGTTTTAGACACTTCACCTGAGCTGACCATTAGTTCCTCACATTAGTTCCAATCTGTTATTGTTAGAGAAAGACTTGTTGGGTCCTATATCTGTGTCATTCTGAAATAAATGAACATATGAAAACGTTTCAGTAAAATTCAGGATGCTGGAAAAATTGATATTAAACTGTTCATGGAAAATTGGAACTAATATAGATAGGAAAAAATATTCCAAGACAACAATATAGTCAAGGAATATAACAATTATCTTATGCAAAGCCAGCTCAAGTCAGCATTTTAAAGAAGTCTACATATCCTCTTACAAGTGCTTGTGATGCTCAGCGCAACCTGCTAAAGAAAGTCAAGTATGCAAGACTAATACCAAATCAATTACAGCCACTAATGTGTGATACAACTAGAAAGGAGCAATATCCTGAGTTGTACGTAGCATTAATTACAGGTAACAATAAATACATAATTTGAGTTTATGAAACTAAGTAGTCTGGTAAAGTTCAAGAGAGAATTTATTATATGTTAGCACTTTCCAGCGTTAGTGTTCCTACCATGATGAAATGGAAGTTGGATTGTTATTGTATTTTACAGTAACTCGAATAACCAATGTCTTATTGGTCTAACAGATCTTCATTCGAACTGCTCAAGAACTGCTCCTGTTGATTTCAGAGTGTTTCTTGCATAAATCGGAATGAATTATGGGATGTAGAATTCAGCTTCACAAATGATTCCCAGTGGTTTATGAGGAAAAAAAAAATAGATCTAAGCATGCAGAAATTATGAGAGCAGCTGATAGGATATTATAACCAGTATTTCATATTTTGTGGTAATCTCTAAGGTTATTTTCTCAGTCAGTGAAATATTAACAGCTACAAGTAATTTAAAACTATACCTTTTTAATTGTAACTCATCCTTGCATTGCAGATGCAAAAGCACTCAACCACAGCTGGCACCACAGGCAAGACCTTTGCATAGAGCATAGAAGAGAACAGGCAGAAATCTGGATTAGGAGCTGCACTAGAAGCTGATGCCTGTAGTATGGTTCCTGTTAAAATTAGAGCCAAGGGAGATGCTTCCAAATCCTATATTTTGCAGAATACCCATAAAGAGATAGATACATATTCTTCTTTTTAAAATGGTATTTGTTTCTTTTTCTCTTAGTTGGATTCTCTGAGAACTTGATTTTCTGCTTGTGGTGGTTGGTTCCTACTGACCACATAATTTACCCCATTCTGGCTGCGTAAAAACAAGCTCACATAACGAGCTGTGCAGGCACGAAACCTGCAAAACATGGGAATACTTTTCACCTGCACTGTGTATTTACAGAGCTACGTGTTTTCATGTCACAGTAGGTAGCGCTTCTCATATCTCGATACGTATACGTGGAAGTCAAGTCCAGCAACAGCATGTATGTATGACTTGGCATGCACGCGCAGGAATCTGAATATTTGCTTTCTTCGGAGTTAGTTGCTCGTTTGTTTACAGAGAATAAGCACTGGAGATGGCTTCAGGCAAGGGCAGATCTAAAGCAGAGGCCAAGTCTGAGGCCATCTGGTGTGTCAGCTCACATGGAAAATCAGGGACTTTGAGTGCAGGGCCAAATCAGTGACACCTACACTAGAAATTGCTGATGCGGAGGAGGATTTTGCTAAATTTGCTACTATCTCTAGATATATTCCTGCAGTAATTGGTCAAAGAGAATGAAAAGAGCTACTAAACCCACCTCTTTAGGAGCAAAATAAAATATTTAAATCTTTGTCATGGCTGTAGAGGACAGAAAGCAGAGTTAACATTTGTTTTTAACAATTCATCTTTACCTTGTAAAACTGGAGGGTCCCATGCTACCGTGCTGATGCTGTCAGAGCACAGTGATGTAGCTGTGCATAAAATGAGAACTGGTGTACTACAGTTAATATAATCTGAATACTGCACCCTGATGGCTGTCTGTATAATTTAAATGCTGGAGATTTTCATTTGAGCAGTTATTCTCCAAAAATGGGTTCAGGAAAGATAGTTTCTCGGGTTTCCACTTGTGGTAGAACATTTTGGATTTTGGAACAGGGATAATTGCATTTGCAGCCTGTAGTAGANAAGCAAAGAAAAACAAACAAAGAAACCCCAGCTTATATTAGGATTTACCTATATGAGAAAAAGAATAAAGAAATTGAGCTAGTCTCTAAATATGATACTTAATTTTTTAATCGTCAACTAAAATGTGCTTTTACAAGAGACAATACTTCCAGCTATTTTAGTCTCAAGCAATTCCCAATAGGGAAGTAAATGGAGTTAGACTAAAGGACTGTATCAAAAAGGACAAACACTAAAGGAGAAAAAGCTATTTGTGAACCCCTAAACATTGCAAGGAGATGAACAGTTGACAAAAAAAAAAGGTGCACAATATTCCAACTGTATTAAATGAAGATGAAGGAAGTAGGCGTGATGAAGCCTACTGTTAATGAAGTGGCCATGCTTATAGAAAGACTCATTATTAAAACAAAGTATTTTATACTGGAAAGCTACAAGTTTTGAGGTTTCCTGTCACAGCTGATACTCAGCCTTAGATTATCTGAAACAAGCTCTCACCATGTGCAACTGTTTCATGCAGTTTCTCCCATTGCTACCTGTGACCCAGGAGCCTGGGAAAATACCTGCTGAGTACCCTGGAAGCCCAAAAAGATGCTGTACAGAATTGTCATCCTTTTCAGCAAAAATTTTCAGAATTGCTTAAAAA
>VXBH01007004.1:172509-187041 GCA_013400035.1 Rynchops niger | reverse complement strand
GGGGTGGGGGTGGGAGGGGAGAGAGAGGGGGAAAGTATTTCAACACCTTAGTAATAAGCTTAAACTAGACTTTTGTTATTTGTGCGTATGGTTATTTTACTGTTTGTGAGAAGTCTCAGCTTATTTGTTAGTTCTGCTGTGTTTTACTGTAGGATATTTCTATATAAATAACTTAGCATATGTGTACCATAACATAAGCATTGTAATGTGGATTTATTTATAAGCTCTTAGGAGTTATAAAACATACTTTGAATTATTTACGTATGTATGAATATCTGTATTTTTGAACTTACTCTACTGTGAGGCTAAAGGTCCGAGGCTCTGTCCTCATGTCCCTGCCGTGCAGTTTGGCACCGGGGTGTGGATAACCTGAATCTGTCAGCTCTATCGCAGTGAATGTGTGAGCGCATGTTTAGCTCATCCTCTGGCGTTACCCAGTGTGGAAGGGCTGGGCTCTCCAACAGCTTGTCAGGAATTCAATCGACAATATGTGTGAATCTCAGAAAGAAAAAGGGAAATGTTGGGCAAAACATTTTGGGTTTAGTCAATGGCATTTCTTGACAAAACTCTGCTGTGTTGAAAATCTTTGCCAATCTAGTTTTGCTGCTTATTAAAATAAACTTTTTTGCGACCAACTACTGCATAATAGATTGATGCAAATTGTAATTTACGTCCAAGCAGAGTGAGACACTACAACACCTTTGTTCCCAGGGAACAGAGGAGTTGTGGCCAGAGCAGGGAAGTGTCCCAGCACAGGTAATAAGGTTGGCTCTGTCACTGCTATGCTGGCAGTGCTGATCCACAGCTTTGCTGAACTCCAAAATTCTGCCTATGAAAGAAAGCAAAATCTAACACATTCCCAAATGCTGTATTTCTTATCTTTGGTTTTGTAAGATATGATTGTCCTGCACTGCTGAGTTCTTTTATACCCCAGCTATCAGTACAGATTCTTCTGATTATTAGCAGTTCACTTTCCTTTTGTGCCAATGTAAATAAGGAACAACTTGTCTGAAGTCAAAGGAGTTAAACTTCTTTTATCAATGCAAGTAAAAAGGAGAATCAAGTTCCATATTTGTTTTATTCCTGGCTTAGCTTTCCACAAAGTTCTAGGTGCTGTAAATACCATAAAAGGGAAATCCATCCTCCAACATTTCACATACAAGACAGCAGCAAAATATAGATTTATTTCTTAGTTTCTTTGTAGCTTATTGTATATATGAAATTAGTACAGGGCTCCAGGAAGATATGAAAGGCGAGAGAGCTCTACCCAGGGAGCACGTCAACAGTGCCAAGCAATTGGTGGTGTGCTATGCTGTTTGCTGTGCCCTATTTTCACAGAAAAACAATTTCTGCTGCCAAAAATGCATGGAAGTACAGAAATTTCAAGAGCCCCCATGGTACTGTGAGTTGGTTTTTTCTCCTTTGGTTGTTTAGTAGTGCCCTTAGTTTCTCCTAACTGGTGCAGGAATAAAGCCCATTTTTCCTAAAGGGAGGGTCCATTCAGTAAGGAATTCCTTTAAATTTCAACAGGATCATGTTAAAGAATCTGTTACCTGCTCCTGTTTTCAGTTTCTCAAAGGTATAGCTCCTCTAACTTCCAGGGTTTGGGGCAGGGGGGAGCCCTGTGTCTTCAGATAGTTATTTAAAGTATTCCTAAATTTCCAGTAAAAATTTCTTCAAATCAGGATCAAGGATAACGAATCAGTAGGAAACGTTTCCTTTTATATACTGTGCCAGTAGCAGAGAATTAAGGGAAGTCTCTGTTTGAAATAATTTCTTATCTGTATAAATGGGCTTTCTTTTTTCTCCCCATCAAGTAGTTTCATTTTTCCCCTTTAGGCAGATAAATAGAGGTTTCCATGACTGTTGGAAAGCAATCTTCCTCCAGGCTTGTGTTACAGGACAAATATACCTCAATGTTTCCTCTAAAATCCTGAATGGCCTTTTCCATACAGTATTTCACAAGGTCTGAGCCGTGCTGATCAATACACTTGTGCCCCACAAACACTATTTTAAGTGCTTAGGAAGTATTTAAAATACTTCTACTTTTTCTTTTTTTTTCCCCAAAAAAGCCAACTTAATCAAATTAAGTACACCACCTGCTCCCATCCCCACCTCCCAAAGCCTGTCAGATGAATGTGAAGATTCAGGGCTAATGTGATATGGAAGACTCCACAAAACACTTTTTTGTTTTAAAGTATTCCTCTACAGACACCCCCACACACCCACCTCACCTCTCTCTCTCTCTCTCTCTCTCTCTCTCTCTATCTCTCATTTCTTTTTAATTTTTTTTTTTACTGGGAAACTGAATCCAGGAGATGAAGTCCCCAAAGCAGTTGACGAAATTACAGCCAAGATAGAATTCCCCCCAGTGTTCACTCCAGTTCAAAATGCGCTATTTCACTGGAGTCCAGCATCCTCTGAGTTTAACTCGAGACCCCAGCTTTAAATATGGCACGCACAAGTAGACCCTTTTGGCCAGCTGTAACATTAACACTGAAGAGTTGCATAGGTGTGAGACTTGTCCTACAATAATTTAATCACAGGATTAAGATTTTCGTTTCTCTTTCTTGCTAAGAAGTAGTCTGCAGTAAATTCTTATTTTATTACACAAAGCTAGGTTATCAGGGAAATTATTTTTTCCCCAGTTTTTTTCACTGGGGAAGATTTAAAAAAAAAAAAAAAAACAAAAAACAAAAAAACAACAAAAACCAAAATGGCAAACAGAAAAAAGCCCACCTCATTTCAAAGTCTCTGTGCCTTAGATTAGTAATAGCTTCATAGCTTTAATGTAAGAATTGTTAAATTTCATAAATAAATAGTATAATGTAAGGCCAGGTATACAATATATAAATTTTATACCTTCTTGTTATAGGATTTCTTACTTCTGAAAAGTAGCACGGGGATTAGCAGGAAAAATAAGATGGAATTTGAGTCACTGATACTGTGTTTTTTCTTCCTCGTCACTGCAGTAAATCTGGTTACCAGAAAGCTCATCGCATCTGCACTGAATATATTCCAAGGCTCAGGTGTCGAAGACCAGAATTCTATCCTGCGCATGGATCTACGGAGTGTACGTAGTACAACTAAGTCTATGGAAAAAATTATAGCACCTTTAAAGTAAGCGCCTCCTTTACAAGTGCTGTGGGGTCCCCTTATTTGTTTTGAGTGTGCGGTCAGTAATGTGTCCAAGGTCTGGGACACATTTCGGGTTTGGGTTTAGCCGCTAGCACAGTGGTTAGGTCCGAGGTTATCCTAATTGCTGGCCAACCGCATGATGAGTCTTCAATAGCTGAAAATGCCTTTCCTCTACAGCTTCACCCCTCAAAGTAGAGCCAGAAGAAAATTTTGGGAATGGAAGTGAGCTCAGTAGCTTCTGCTGTCATCCACAGCAATTTCTTTACACCTAGGCAGTCAGACCTACGGTGCTAACAAACTCATTTGGCGTTTTAGCTTTCATTTAAAAAGAAATTATGATTCTTTTAAGTTGTGTTTGTTGTTGTGAGACTTGTACTGCTAGTCCTAATAGATGTTGGCTTGTGACTGGAGCAATTTAATTCCTGAATTTCTCCCTTTAGTTCTTGTCTTTACCTAAAGGCAGAGATTTCATTATGGTATATGCCCATGCTGGACTGTATCTTAACCCAGCTTCTCATGTACAGTGTATTACATAAATAATGCAAGATTTACAGTCTACCAAATCCTTTATCAGCTGGTAGCACAATTCTTTGAAATCCTTTCCTAGCTTATGGTAATATGTTACTTTTTATGATGAATCCACTCAGGGCTTTGCTAACAGCTTTGAGGGGAAAGACAAGCTATGAATATAGAAAGACTGGAGATTTTGGGGGGGGGCATAGATTAAATGGGTCTTCCATAAAATTCAGCGTAGAAGAGGCTCAGTGGAGGGCCGAGAGGTATAGTCATTGCGTGCAGGTTGGACTATGTGACAGCACTTCTTTCAGTGATAATACTTATCCCACCTCTACTGTAGGGATGTCAGTGCCAGACAGAATGGTCTAGACACTGTACTGCAAATCAGCCGAAGTCAATAGAGTTGTGTCTGTGAACCACACCTGAAGATTTTTGTCTATATTAAAATAAAGTCTGCTCTTAAGGTCTGCAGCGTTAGTCTTCCAAAATCTCTTATTTGTTATTAGCAAGTTACTAATGGGGAAAAGTCACATTCATTTAGAAAGGAAACTTGCCGATAGAAGTTCAAAATGATTGTAAGGGGTCTGTGTTATCAAAACCGTCTTTTCATTTTCTAACCAAGACTTGGCTCAGCTCCACTTAGCTGGGTGTGATTCTTTTTGTTGTTGTTGCCTGGTGGCTGACAACCCCACAAAAATGGAGGCGTTCAAATGACATAGTAAGGACTCCAGAATGAGCAAGTTTCACTGCCGCTTTTCTCCAGTAGGAAAAAGCTTGCTACTGAAATGTGAAATGCTGACACGCTGCTGCATTTTTGTCTTGCTTTTCTTTGGCAGAATTTTATTAATGATCACCTAAGTACTCACAGCACAGTAATAAGGTTCAAGAAAGGTATATAGAAATAGAAGAAAAACATGTGTATGCTTGTATATGCTTTAAGTGAGCTCAAAAATCTATCGTTCCTCTATCCCAAATACCATCCTGCTAACGTGGTGGCACGGCCACGTAGATGGGCCTCAGTACTTAAGCAAATTCATGTATCATGAAAGAATTTGACTTTAGAATGAGCAATAAACCTAGAAACGTATGTAAATTCTCTGCTGTTACAGTGGGGAGATCTAGCCAGATTTATTTCTTCATTCTTCTCTCCAATCCAAGGTATGTCCCAAAGGGATTTCAATATCTTGTTTGATCTAAGAACGTTTTTTCTTTAATTGGTCACTACCACTGACACACCGGATGATTAAAAGCAGAGCTGCAGAAATAGTAACAGTTAGTACCAATAGTACTGTGCATCTATGTATATAGCAAACACGCGGTTTATATTACTGTTTACGCATTGAACGGTTCCCTTTCTCGGATAAGCACAACTAATCAAATGACTTGCTCGATCACATAGTGAATCAGAGGCAGAGCCGTGGAAACAAGTTTAAGGGCATGAAGCTACAAATACGTATGACTATGAGTAACTTTACTCTTGGGAATATTTAACTTGACTCCGGGAGGGATTATGTAGGGTAATAAGCTCTGAACTTCACGGAGAGTGTTCGCAGGACTGGTCCCCAAGCATATTCAATTGCAGTCTTCACATAAAATCACATAAATCTGTAGTCGGGGACTTTTAATAAACATATTCTATGCCATAAATTACTTTCCGAGGAGGATTTTTAGAGGCATAATTTTACAGCATTGACCTCCAATAGACTCATAACATTCTATCATGTTAAATGTATATTTAATAGCTTCAAACCTTTTATGTCAGTGGTCCAATGGGCCTGAAGGACTTAGGACTGCAACAACCTATTGTGTCAATGGATATTTACAGGGGTTTAAAAAAATGCAGATTATTGACTTTATTATTGATGCAAAGGAGCCATTATAGCCTATCAGGCAATTAAATGCCCTTTCATAAAGAGCTCATTGCATGGAGACTGAATTTATGGAAATGATGAAACTTAATAGCTCCATAGGAATCATTACATCAGGTCTGAAATACTTTTTGGGATATTATTATTTATTTTCACATTCATACTTGTAGTAATGAGAAATTCAGGAATTTTGTAGTAAATTGCAAATATAAAGATGTAAATATAGAGGTTGCTATGTAAGTTTAAACAAATCCTAAAGGGAAATGTACTTGCATCGTTTTCTCCTTTCTTTAAAGGTACAAAGTTAAACCAGCTCAGTGAAAAGAGATGGCTGTATTTTGATAGCTTTTGTAAATCCAGAATGTGCCAGGTTGAAATTTACAATTTCAATTTTCATTTCTACACCTGATTTATGAACACTTACCCACACTTCATCCCTTTCTACTAGGGCCATAATTTTGCACAGGTTATTCTGACATATATTTTTATAGCTGAGGAAGGGTTTTGGATGTATCCACATGCAACACGGCATTGAACCTCGAAATTGCTCTGCTGTCTTCACTCAAGTCCCTTTGTAAATTCAGTCCTAAATGCAGCCTCCCAGTGAGGTCTCTCTGGTTTGTAGGTTTTTCTGCTTCTGAGTGTATGTATTTCCCAGTTATCTTCCCAGAGTTTGTTTTGTTTTTTTTGAAAAAACACCTAGGTATTTGAAGTTATTTGATGCTGGACACAAATGAGTAGAAAATATGAGAAGTGCTTCATGATAAGTGCACCACAAGAAGGCTAGATTTTTGCAAGAGTTTGTTTCCTCCTCAGGGTAACGCATACCATTTCTGGAAATGAAGCTGCACGCGTGTCAAAAATAGCCACACCTTTAAAACCCCTTAGTTGGCACTCTCAGATGCTGAACCCATCCGAAGAGCTGTCTCTTAGTCATCTATTAGAGTGTGGCCCATCATGTAGCACTTTTTAAGGGTCTAGGCAATTAGGATTTTACACTGCATGTAGCAGGTGTGTACATTTGTGTTTTGGGACTGTGTGAAGCTGCAGCTTACCCATTGCATATCTATCCATACTCTCTTCTCTTTGGGGGCAGGCTGTAACAAAAGATCTGCACTGAAGCTCACATATAAGACATACAATCTCTATGGACATTCCCATTTTATCCAGGTCCATATAACCAACAGCAGTAATGACTACAGGGCCAAGGAATCTTTGTTTCTCTGTTTCACGGAGTCCACAGTACAAAATCCTTGCTGTATTGTGAGACAATTACCTGCTTTTTCGTACGGCTTTACCAGAAATTTTACTGTAGCTTCGTTCAGTCTTTGCGCTCTCATCAACTCTTATTTGGCAAAAGAGGCAAATTCAAGGAAGGCCATAATACTACAGCCTGTGCTGCATAGTCCCTGAGTAGATAAAATGTTCAAATTACCTACCTATAATTAAAACGAAAATAAAAACGTTTGCTTATATTCTTGCATTTATCTCAAACACTGGCTTTTGCCTTTATCTGAGATTGGCAAAATGAAAACACAGGAATGTCACTGTGCTGCCAATAGCACTATTTTGCCCCTACTTGAGTAAAGTTACAGGTTTACCAGTGTTACCGAGTTGCCCTGATATTTTTAAAACCTTTTAGAATGTCCCCAGTTCTGCTATGGCTAATGTATATGCTGAAACATTGGTGCCCGTATACATCTTGGTAGGCTCAAGGATGACACTATAAAAGAAGAAAATCACTGAACAGAGGCAGTGCTTCATAAACCACTGATTTAAGGGAGTGCTTAAGATCACAGTTATCTTTAGGAATCTTTTTAGTTCCCATTCAAGTCAATGAGACTTATTCTTAACCTTAAGAATCTTTTATATTTAAAGGCTGCTCTGAATAAGGTCGTTTGTAGAATAATAATTAAAACAAAAATTTTTAAAAGGCATTTCCATCTTTTACTTTCTTACTGCAGGGCTATATGTAAGATAGCAATAATGCTATAATTTAATATAGGTAATTTCTCTGTTGTTACTCTGAAGAAACTTTATAGACCAGTACAAAATGATTTAAGGCCCTTGAAATGTTTGTTTTCAGCTCTTTAATTTTAATGTGTTTGGGTTTTTTTCAGTCAAAGATATGCCATAACTATAAAATAAATTATTTTGTAGAAGGATACTGTAGAGCTCCTGAAGTGCTTCGCTTTGAGGACCTTTGTTAGTCAAGGTAGAGGGCTCTCTAAACCACAAGGATTATAATTACCTGATTTTGCTTTTGTTGAAATGAGTAGCAAAACTCTTACAGGTTGCAGTGGCAGCAAGACTGAAAGGAACTGCTTGTGCTTTAGTTTATAGTTCCATTTTCTGATTAACATCTTAAACTGCATTTTGATCATGTAGCTTCTACCGACAGAGAATGCCTGATGGTCTTTTGTTGATCTTCTGAGAGAACAACAGCTCATCTTGATGCTCAGCCAAGGCATCTATCATTCAGCTGTCCCTTGCAGTTACTGTGTTGAGAATGCAGCACAACCCTGGCCCACAGAGTTTCCACTCCATCTGGTGACCTGTCAGAAGAGTTCTTAGACCTCTGTCCTTTCAGGATCTAGCAATGAATTTTTTCTGCGCAAAATGTGGTTTTAGCTTTTTCTATTGAGTAAATTTAACAGGTCAGACTCAAAATAAGGTTACTGTTGTTCAAGAAGTTACTGTGCACCAGCTTGGCCACAGTAACTGCCCAGAAAAGGTATTCTTAGCCTGCAGAAAATATTTTGTCATTTAACTATCCCAAAGGTCAATGTTAGAAAATAAAAAAATTAGTTATGTTGCCTTCTGTTTGCTGCAATGTGATGGACAAGTGCTGAAGTCTAGCTAACGTATATCAATTTAACTGTGAGATTGAACCACTTTGGCATTTATTTCTTTTCATTTTCCTAAACAGATGGTTTTATTCCTACCATGCAATTTTTTCCCCCACTATTTTTTTGAGCTCTCTCATCTAGCTTTCATTCGCTTTTTTTCTCTACATGGTATTCAGGAAAGGGTGCCACACATAATCTAGGATTGCTATTAAACAGAAATGGGAATGGGGGGGGGGCAGATCTGTACTAAAGCTTCTGCCAAAGATAATGGTAGATGTGTGCAGAGGTCCGCTCTTTCTGTTACATTGTGTGACGCTTCATAATGTGTAGGTGTTAATCAGAGCGTACCTCCCTTTCTCCCTCATTTTAACTTTTCCCTTTCATCTCTGCCTTCTACATGTGTCATATGACATCCGTCACTAGTACAAAGGCAGTGTCACATGGTTAGTTATTGCTGCCAGTAGTAATACAAAATCAGGCCTGTCTGACATGTAAAAAGCAGAGCCTTTTTTATTGCAGACCAGTAAAAGTCACCAACAAAAAAGGCTGTGGATTTTTAATGGAACAAAAGCAGTAATTAATGGGCATTAATTGAAAATTAGGGCATGAAAGACAGAGAAGAGCTAAGACAAATCAATTGCTATACCTATAAGCCTGACCTGACAATAAATCAACAGCAATAGCAGCAAGATGCATTGGACCAAATTAATCACAGATGCAAACAGTTGAAAGTTGTGAATAAATTAGTTCAAGAAGGGTCTATAAATGCTAAATAATTCCACAGTTGACCATGAGTGGAGTAACTGTACAAAAGAATTGGAGCCACTGTACAAAAAGAATGTAACCTATACGTCCCGCCTCTGGTAGGAGATACGGTGATTGACTGTGAGAGCATAAAGGAACAAAAAATATGTGGCTCTTACCTTGAGGATAGTAGGGTCTGTCCCCATGTGAATTTTATGAACTTTTGTGAGACTCAAAGGTTTTACTTCCCACTTGTGCTAAGCACAGATGGTGCCCATGCCAGCACCAGGTCTAGCAGATGGGCATGTAGGCATGAAAGGTAACGCAGAGGAGAAAGTCAGGTCTCAGTACCCTGGCTCTCAGGTGACTTCATTTGTGATGTGAGTGGGGAGAATTTACTGAGTAACTCTGTGCTTCAGCTCTCCTTTTTAAAAATGATTTGTGTGTGTGTTGAAAAACAAATTCAGTAAGCACACCACAGTGTTCTCTTGCATTAATATTCTGAGGAGCAGCCCTAAATATTCTCAAGCTTAGAGACAGCCATTGAGCAACTCGGGCTAAACACAAAAGAGGACATTTAGGAAAAAGTTACAAGGCCCTTTAGAAGAACTTTTTTTTTGTTGTCTTCTTTTCTGACATATAAAAACTAGTTAGTATTATCCAGATAATGAATAACTGGTACTGTTCTTGTTTTATACGCTATTGCTTATCTAACCTACATTGTGTTATGCCTACATGTGTGTGCAATAAGACATCTTGAAGGATGTTAGGCTCTTGTGATTGCTGCAAAGCAGCCAGCATTAATTTCAGTTCTGAATTCTTCAAAATTAAATTACAATAATATTCCTGCCCTGCAATGGCATTGCTGACATCAACAAAAAACATTAGCTCTAATTACAGGACCGATTTGGTCCTTATTAGGCATTTGTTAAGAGCTAAATGTCTTGATAAAGCAGAATGTGCTCAACTGAACAGCAAAAGTGAAGCATTCTGGAGGGTGCTCCTGCCATCTATCCTCCTTCCCTGGCAATGGTGAATGTGCACCATGAAAACATTAGATCATTTGCTTCACTTTAGTAATAAAATGTTCTGTGCACTTTCTTTTTAGTCATTGTGTTGATTCTGATCACGTGGGGGACTTGGTTGATCTTGGGATTCAGCTGATAAGAAAGTGGAAATATTTGAAACCCAGAATTGACTATGAACTACGTTGTTTTATACATTCAATTATAATGGTTAAAATATTGTATGATCTTAAATTTATTGCTGTTCTTTATAATAAAGAGCTGTATCTGAATTTAAATGGTTGAATTAATTTTCGCTCTGAATTTCCTAAGGCACAGGAGTTCTTGGTTTATAGTAACTATTACTGGTTCACACCAGAAGGCTAAGGCAGAGGTACGGGACAAGGCACTGCCAAACACGGGGCACTTGCCTTTGCGCTGCTGTGAACCCTACGGAGTCCACTTCCTGTATCTGGAGAGTACTAGCTAATGGATACATTACAACTTGGAATTTCAGGTACACGGAAGCAAATACTTTTGTAGAATTGTTGAAAACATGTTGAAAAACATGTTTTTCCCTGATCTATTTGAGAATTCAGAGTTGAATCTCATTTAATTAAAATATAAACAGTTAGGCTGCTTGTTTTGTGGGATGGGAATTAAAAGCCATTTCCCAGAGGAATTCCTAAATGACTGAATGACTCTGCAATATAATATTCTAGATGCAGTATTTTTCTCCTTCAGCTGAACCTGTCCTACTTTGTGTAATAGAGTTACCTTGTGCATCAGCAACTGGGAATCGTATTTTCTACCTTTGTAGTGAGTCGCCTTTAGAGTTACTCAGTTTTCGTTCCTGTTTGTGACTGTCATCCTTAGTGGAATAGCTTCTACAGGAAGCACTGAAGCTAACCCCACTGTGTCTGCAGTAACCAAGGTATGTAATAGCATAATGGTTAGGGGCATGTATCTACAAAGGTGGCCTTGTAAATCTATGTCCCCTCAGGAAAAGAAATGTTCTCTGTGACTTTTCCAGACCTTATTGTGTAGTTCAGCGAAAAAACCCACCCAGTGTCCTTGGATGCCTCAGTTTAATCTAAAATGCAGATATAATAATTAACTATTGTAATTATTACCTATTGTACTGCCTGTTCACTTCGGACACAAACTAGTATGTTTGGTTTTTTTACTTGTGTTCTGTGCGGGTTTGGTCTTAATGTAGTAAGCAGCTGGTTGCTGAAAGTAGAAGAGAATAAGAGTTTGGTTCAATGTTAATCTGCACCTATGGGCTGCCTTATAGAGAGCTGTTACTTTAGCGTTTTCCTGTACCGGTAACTTGTATTCTGAAATAAGCAATGTAGTCCAAAAGTATATGGCTGTCCTTTATGCATTGCACAGAAGGACACAGAGTAATCAATGTAAAGATTAAACAACACTGTCAATTAATCATTAAGTTTCGAAGTTCTTAGATGACTCAGCAAAGGTTTTGAATATCATTCGAGAAACTATATGGGGCACTGCAGTTTTCTTAAAGGCAGTCTGTACATTTCTGCCTAATGCACGCACCATTTTGTTAATCTACGTCCTTACCGTGCTGTTCATACCTGAAAACTACATTATTGAGTTATGCTCGGGTGACCTGATCAGATGGCACCAAAGATATTTCCCAGGTCTGCAATCATTGGTGTCCAGTTAAGTCACCAGCCGCTTGTCTCAATGCATTTTAATCAACAGTAGGAAGTGTAGCAAGTATAGTCCATCGGCAAGATAGTAATGTTACACAAGTGCATTGTCCCACCGTGAAAAGAATGTTTTTCTTGCTTCTGAAATCTATTCCAAAAGACCACGTGGCACAAATGTGGCTTTAAAAGCCTAGTAGGCTATATTAATCTTAAACCAGAGTGCTAGTGCCTTTCCTGCACAGTTCAGTGGCTAATGCACATCTCCCCAAATGTGCTACAACACTTTATTGTGGCTATCAAGAGTAAGCGGTGCTGGTGAGGGTTTAGTGGCATGACATGTTTGCCTCTGCAAGCTACCTTGTGTTTGTACTCTCTGGTCAGTAACATATAATCACAGAATGGTTTGGGTTGGAAGGGACCTTAAAGGTCATATATCCCCACCCCCTGCCCTGGGCAGGGACACCTCCCACCAGCCCAGGTGGCTCCAAGCCCCGGCCAACCTGGCCTTGAACCCCTCCAGGGATGGGGCAGCCACAGCTTCTCTGGGCAACCTGGGCCAGGGGCTCACCACCCTCACAGCAAAGAATTTCTTCCTAATATCTAATCTAAATCTCTCCTCTTTCAGTTTAAAACCGTTACCCCGCTTCCTACCACTACACTCCCGGATAAAGTGTCCCTCTCCATCTTTCCTCTAGGCCCCTTTTAGGTACTGGAAAAGGCTATGAGGTGTCCCCGGAGCCTTCTCTTCTCCAGGGTGAACATCCCCAACTTTCTCAACCTGTCTTCATCAGAGAGGTGCTCCAGCCCTCTGGTCATCTCAGTGGCCTCCTCTGGACTCCTTCTAACAGGTCCACGTCCTTCTTATGTCGGGGGCCCCAGAGCCGGATGCAGCACTCCAGGTGGGGTCTCAGAAGAGCAAAGCAGAGGGGCAGAGTCTTCCTGAAGAGCCTGTAATATAAAACTCATGCCTCAACTACTTGCTTAGGTTTGTGGAGTGGGGTGTAAGGGAATCTGATGGAACAGGAAAACAGCAGGCATCCGTTGCCTCTCTAAGCAAGGAGAAAAGATGGTGAGATTTACATTTAGGGATGAGAAACTTCTTTCAAAACTTCTCTTTACAATACTGTAGTTTGGGAAATATATAACAATGAAGGCATGTTTACTTTTCGTAGAATTCATGGCATGATGAGGATAATAAGACCCTCCAAGGCAATAATTGCTTCACTGTAGGGAGCTTCTGCATCTCAAATTGCTCAGCATCTGGGTTTTAAATCATTTGTGCTCCTGGTGGGTAAAACTGCCAGCTAAACAGGCAGGCAGACAAGTAGCATTTTTAAACTTACGCAGCATGATCATGGCATGTGTGCATTTAAGGCTGAGCTTATTATCATCAGGAATTGTTATCTAAACCATAGAGACAGACACTGAAATAGTTTCTATATGATACTCTCTTAATAAATTGTTTTCATTCGCAAGGAAACCATTTGGTCTATGGTTATAGATCTGGTAATGGTTTGGATATTTCTGGCAGACTGTCCTGCAGGAAAGCATTGTCTGTTGAGCTCAGAAAACATGCAATAAACTCCACGGCTCATTGTGCTGTGGTGAGCAGGTGACTGTCAGTGAATGCCACGCTGAAGATCATGTTATAAGCGGGAAGAGGCTTTGCTGTATTCAGAGAGAATTATATAATTAACATGTAAAGTAGACCTCCTTTTGGTAAAAAGTGAGGCCATTCTGTATACAGGAATCATTTCTTGAAACTGGATCTTTGTTTTATTTTTACTGGGGGAGGGTTAGACTGATGACAAATATTTTGCCTTTAACGTGTCCTTCCTGTTGTTGTTTCTGAACGCTTACTGCGTGTTTCCTGTCACAGACAATTTCTTCCATCCCCTAACCTGCAATACACTGAGCATGTCATGGTGCACATGGGGATCAGTGTTTTGGTTTCTGTTTTTGAAAATTCTGCTTTTGGGAAGACTCTCTGAGATGGCGGTTTAGAGATGGCTGGAAGTCCGACTTGAAACTGAGGGGTTAAAATGTGTCAGCAATGAGAACACTCGCACCCATGCTCTATCCATCTCAATGTATGGTTTAACACCTTGTGTTCATGCTTTTATATCCCCAAGTCTCAATGTTGGTTTTTTGGACTTTGAGTGCAAAACCTACTGTTGCTATGTCCATCATGTCCCTGTGATAGAAGAGGCTTGTGTGCTGCTGTCTGTCCAGGCCGTAGGCCTTGAACATCACGCCAGTCTAACTTCTGAAACTACGAGCTCGGGAGAGACCCTGGTGAGGCTGTGACTTGCCTGACAATTCTTTTCGGCACCAGTGGCAGCTGCTTTGAGTTTTTCTTTTTTATTTTCTTCCTAGGTTATTTTTAACTTGGATCAATTCCCTGATCCGATTCCCTTCACAGTCACACAACTAGTTGTACTGGCACAACGGAGGGAGCAGCAAGAATTAGCAGAGGGAGCGGTGACTGCACACAGCAGCCCTCGTACAAGAGGAAAAACATCTTAAACTCCTCTATACTGTGCCAATTTGAAGTGCCCTCGTTCTCTCTCTGTTACAGGCTTCTTTTTTGTTGTTGTTGTGGATTTTCTTCACTTTGTTGCTACACAGGTTTTTTTCCCCATACAACATGTTGTTTCAACTCTGCCAGTACTCATCTGCCATCTCGGTAGTTGTCTGCTGACTACTGAAGCACTTAAAAAAAAAAAAAAAAAAA
>VXBH01007004.1:151292-172492 GCA_013400035.1 Rynchops niger | reverse complement strand
AAAAAAAGAAAAAAAAGAAAGTAAAGAAGAAAAAGTCCCTGTAGACTTCTAAGCTGTGTTAGCAGACAATTGAAAATTAGCAGTAAGATGAGCATCACCTGATTTTCAAAAGGCAATTACTTTCCTGATAACCAAGCAATTCTGGCTAGAAAGCTTGCTTGCTGACAGTCACACTTGCAGAGTGATGGTACCCACTCCTCCAGGGGCTTTTCCTCTCTGCAGTCAGAGAAGGAAAGGTTTGCCAAGCAAGCCTGCGCCAGTGCTTGCTGCTTTCCTGTTTACCCTGGTGAGACTTTGTGTTTTCTACAAGGTAATGTGCATCACCATATTTATTGTATGATCTTGAAGGCACTAATTTTGATTGCTCCCTGGTGGTCCATTATTTGGCTCTTTGCTCACATGCCTTACCCCCCCCTGCCCCCCCCGCCTCCTTTTTTCCACGAGGAGAGGTTCAATCACTTGGAAGGCCATTCTGCTACCTAATGTCATGTTTCTCCACGTCCGTAATCATTCTTGATATAACCTACTCACTTCATCTGACATCATGCTTTGTTAGTTCTCATCCTCAATTTTGGGAAAGGGGAGATGTTATTAATAGAAGCGAAAACAGATGTTTGACTGTTATGGCCGCTAGAATTCGGAAAAGATTCATAGTTAAGGCTTGACTCTTCTTGAACTGGTAGCTCTAAAAGTCAGCTTTTATACTACTACAAAGTCAATGCAGNCTTTTTCTTTCTTCTTCTTTTTCTTTCTTCTTCTTTTTCTTTCTTCTTCTTTTTCTTTCTTCTTCTTCTTCTGTCATTTGAGAGTGATATAATGAAGTGGAAGATGAACAATTACCAGACCTTATCCTTACAAAATACTCTAGTAAAACACAGATTTGCTGCAAACTCCAGCACTCTTGTTGCTTTTTGTTGCCTTCTGCTTTGGTAATATGTGGTTCCTGGGCAGAATGGAGGTTGCTTGGTAGCTGTGAAAAACAATTGATTTATAGGTTTTATAGCTCAAACTGTGGACCAGAACCTGGGCTCCATGTGAACTGTACTTGGAACTCTGCAATTGAATAGGGAGCTTGAAAATAGTGTTAGGAGTGGGAAAAGCGCTCAGTTCTTCGCTATGACCCAGCATAGAGCAGAGAAACTATTGTTTGTTTCTGGGACACCAAGAAGCCTTGCTGATACTTAATGTCCTGTAATGTCTTCACCAGGAAAGCAGGAATCAGTGCTGTAGTAGCTTATTATACTTACTCTTTGTCACAAAATGATAACTTTCAGCAAAGGGGGCAGTTTTATTCAGCCAAATCCAGTAGATTACAGACTTGTACCTGAAGGCAGAGGAGATTCAGTTCTTTAAGATATACAGTACACAAAAGAGTGATACATTTCCACCAGGTTAAGAAAGTGTCTAGAGACTTACCTTTGAAGGAACTTTTTTCTGCTTTTACCCATATAGGTCTAAGGCAATTAATCAATAAGCAAGGACACAGGGTGAAAACATATGGTCTTTGATATTTAATAAATGGATTAACAGAGTCCACCGCTTAATATTCAGCCTCTGCTTTAGGAGTATAAATTAATAAGCATTAGGTCCTGTTTAATGAGGAATTTTCCCTTTTAAAACCTGAATGAATTACCAAAAAGAGCTCTGGCAGAATTTCAAAGACATTTTCTGACCTTCTAGTATTCTGGCCTGCATGAATTTTTAACAAGATGCTATATATCTGGAAGGTCTATTAGAATTCGTCTGCATGAAATCTGTCTGCCCTCTAGCCCCTCACCCCCNTTTTTTTTTTTTTGATAATCAGACAACTGAAGCAGAAAAAGGAAAGTATCTATAATAGCAAGGGAAGGTTTAATTTATGTAAATGAAGTTTTAAAAAGGAGTCCTTATTCGAGTTGTTAAAACCCCACACATTGCTTTTAAATTTTAATAGTGGCTGGCAAAAATCCTTTATTTATAGTGACATTTTCATTTATATTCATTTTTGAGTAGTATCAACAATGTGAAGTGTTCCAAGATCTGTTTGAAAATGCATATTTTAAAGTGCATAACTTGCATAGCTTGTAATTAAATGCACATGGCTATACTTTCGGTCTTGTAAAACATTATTATTTTTTTTTCTGGTTTCTATTCTAGAAAACCTTTAAGAAATCTTATTGATATATAAATGTGTTCAGAAAATAAATGTAATAGACCAAAGCAGATGTTTCAAGTATTTGTAGGCTGATCTTCAGCATAATGAAGAAAGCTTATTGTTATTATTACTCACTTTATTTTTTTTTATTTTTTAAAGGGCTGTTCTGTGACATTTTGAAAATGCAGACACCCTTTCTCATAAAAGGTTGTAGTTATCTATGCAAATTTTTACTGATGATGGTTCGTAATCTAAATGCCACTGCAGAAAAATACTGTATACATTCATGAAAACTGAACCGTTTCACTTCTCGAAATTACAGTATCAGCTGGTCCTGCAGATGGGACAGTCGATTAGCAGGTTATTGCTCTGAACCCTTGTAGCAGGTTCCATGCTTCAGTAGCTCACTTGTGGCTTCTATTCAGGCCCTTGAATTAGCCACCTCTCCCTCAGCTACCTGAGGTTTTTGATCTTGCCCACCTGGAATGTGCTGAATAAAAAGCACTTTGGAAGAGCTCTTGCTCCTGCAGGTGATTAACCTGCTGCTTGTTCACCACAAGGGTCAGTGCCCGTGTGCACTAGGAAAGAAGCATCCATTAGGTTTTAGTAAACAGATTATTAGGAAGGGGTTGTCTTTAGCCTGACAATCAATAATGTCAGGAACCACTAATAGGATTTCCATGTCACTATTTCTTTTATTTCACTTGTTTCAGGGGAAAGTTCCCTTCTGAGTTAATCCTTTCGAGCAAAATACATCCCCAGGCTAAATCCACAGGAACCGTTGCAGTCGATAGAATTGCACCTCAGCTGGAGCTGAGTCACTGAACATAAAACTGGGAAATTCAGAGTGTGCTTTACACACTCAAATGCTAACTGGTCTCTTGAGTCTGGGGTTCACTGACATTCCTCGCCCTGGCTCTTGATTAGGACCAGGCAAGAGTAGAAAATGATGCTAAAAAGCATGGCTTAATAAAAACTGGCTAATTGTTTGCTCGTGTTACTTTTGTCTGGACAGTTTAACTCTGGAACAACTCCACTGTGGCTTGGTTTTCAACAGGCAGCATTGAGCAGAAATAACATCACGTTTCTAGTTTTTCTTTGTGAGGATGAGGGAGATGCACAGTTTTAAGGATGTATCGATTTAATTGTTGAGACTAAGGCCTGCAATAGCCCATGCCGGTACTTGTCTAGCTATGTCAGATACTTTCAAGGACACAAAGCAAAGCTGGGTGCATTGCTGTTATCAGAGGGCAGCAGGGAACTGTATCCTTGTTGTACCTTTCACCTTGTCATCATTGGCTCTCTGTCTTTCATCTAATTCTGCACATGCGACAGGCAGCTTTTCTGAGCTCACTGCCCTCCAGCAAAAAGCCTGACAGGTTCCCCTCCAACTCCCTGGCGGAGGAATGACAGGGAAGTGGGGTGGCACTCTCCACTAAGTGTTTTCTATTAGAGGAAAAAGTGATATCTGGTATGAGAAAGAGACTCCCATGGGGGCCCTTTATTCTAGTTTTTATATGGAACTCATGGGTGCAAAAACAAAAAGGCAATTGGACTGGCAGGTGAGAGACTGCACAATGACAGTATCCCTGAAAGCCAAGGAAGGGAAACTAGAGAGGATCAGAATAGTCTCAGGCAGGTAGGTGGCAGGACCCCTAAGGGTATGTAGTTGTGCAAAGGGGAGACCTCTGTCTTAGACTTTCTTTAGTTAAACCCATGGGTTTTGGGTTTTGAAACGCGTCACTGGATCTTTCTTTGCTAAGGCTCAAAGTAGAATAGGTTTGAGGCAGCTAATAACATAAGAGCGCATTGGCACGGGCTCCTCGTTCAATACCAAAAGGGCACATCAAGATGATAGAAGCTTCTGCCCCAGACTGTTTGTTGTATGGGGCAGGATGCACGAGACCACATAACATTGTCCAGGCAGACTGGCAAGCAAGCCATTGCAAAATTCATGCTGGAAATTGTAGATGTGGTGGTCTGGAAGGGACACACAATTGATGGTAGAGGAACAAAGAAACGGAGTTTGTTTGGTATGCTGGAGATCAGGCTGCTCTGGGAGTCGTATTGTGCCATCAACATGAACAATCAGTTCTAGTAATAAGGGTTGTCGTAGACCTATGTTTCTGTTTTTTTAAACTTCATTTTCAAATGTCCTCACATTTAAAAAATAAAGGATAAGTGTGCATGAGAAGATGAGCAAGGGAATAGTAGCACTGCAGGCAGGGTCTGTATCTCCTCATTTCATCCCAGTGAAGTCTGTTGGACAAAGCCATGTAGAGAAAATAATGATGGGATTTTGAAAGACACCCAGAGATGTTAATCACCCAAATGCCATCAACAGTACTTGAGAAATACTTCCACATGCCTTAATTTAAACAAAAAGACCGTCAATATCTACTCAATTAAGCTGGGTCTCCGTGACAGTGCTATTGACCACAAGGAAGGGAATGTGCTATGTAGATGATAAATGGTGGAATAATTAAGAAGCTGTTGTCCTTCAGACAAACTATTATATTCCCCCAAGAGAGCAATAAATGTAGGGACTTTTATGATGGAAGTATTTTCTGAGTCTGACATCGGTGGGTTACAGACCGGAAAAAGGGATCATTCCGTGAACCATCATGCTTATCTTTAAGAACATTAAAATAAAAATATATTGTGCCTTACATCTGCAGGCTGCATAGGACTATGTTTTCAAATGGTATTTTTTTCTGAATAAGCCACTGCACTCGCAAGACTAATTTTCATTAAGTGATTTAAATGAACAGGTACCTGCTTGTATGTGGAAAGCATACACCAAAGGTAACTGGGTAGTGGAGAGCACTGACATTTGGATACTGAGCCAACACTTCTCAGAGGTAGCCAAGTCTATAGCTGAGCATAAACAAAATTAAAATGCTGTTTTCAGGTGGCCAGCACAGCTGCTACCTTTGAGTTTGCCTCTGCCTTTGTCCTGTCTGCTGATTCCATAGCATTTCTTTATATGGCATGACTTCTGATTTATGCCATGTGACAGAGGACCTAATTGGTTTTGCTGAAGTTTAATATGGCTATTGGGTCGCACGTTCAAAAGAGTCAATAAAACCGGGTGGCACAAAGCAAGCTGCCTGCAGTCTGTTGTCTCGGCTGCGCTTTCTGCAGGGCAGTGGGAAGGAGCTTTTCTCAGGAGCAACCGGGGGGTGAAGTCCTTGGGGTGCTGGGGCTGGGCTGGTCAGGCAGGGCGGGAGAGGAGAGCGGGGGCTGGTTTGTTTTAACATAATTTGATGTGCCAGTGGTCTGAGTTTTCTGCATTGCAAGATGTCCTCATGGGAGAGAAAGGAGTAGCTTTGGCTGCTTGTTTGGGGGCCCATCAGCACTGTCCTGAAGCCACCTGGAGGGAAGGTGTGTTAGGTAATGCAGGTCAGTTTTGAGGAGCCCGCAGTGGCTTACCAACACTGGCTTTGCGCTCGTCAAGTTTTTCTTTCACCATCTGCGGTGAAAGGCTGATACCGTCTAATCTCCCAGCGCTCTCCTAGAGATTTCAGTAGTTTAATACAGGCAGGGAATTGCTCATTCTCTAATCTTTTTCAAAACGGTGAGTTGATGGCTAATTGGGTAAATGCTGCTATCAGAAACCCTCTAGCCACTGGATTTCTAGTGCTCATTTGTGCTGCTGGATGAGTACAGCCATCAGTTGATTTAGATTGCTGGAACAGAAAAATCAAATATTTCTGGGGGCCGTATCAATAAGTATATATTAGAAGAATAAACAATGACCAAAGGAAATATTAGCTGTTAAATACAGGAATTGATTCCAAATGTTTTGGTCAGCTCACCTGTTTTCCGATTTGTTCTGAAGTGCCACAGTGGAACAGTTCAGAGAGGTTCTGCCTCTCACGTGTAGCACGGAAGTGTTCAGTAGGTTTTGTACAGTGAAGTATAAAAAGTGCACAAAAGTGCATTCAAACAGTTACGCTGTCCCTCCCAAACGTGGAGAGACAGATTGCAGTTATCCTGTCTGCCAGACAGTGAAGGCAGTGGGTAAGGGGAAGGCGCAAGTGAAATTGTGTGAAAATCTGTGTAAATCCAGCATCACCTTTGGCCTTCCCACCGATGACTTCAGACCCACAATCAAATGAAATCACAGCTGTGCATTAACTTTGTGTTGTGTCTCCCTTTGTAGGCTCCTGCACACATTTATCAAAAAGCATTTATAGTGTGGAGACTTAGATGTGTGTTCATGCAAAACATTCATGGGAGTACAGGTGAAGGTATAATTTTGTGTAAAAACTTCTGTGTGTCATAGTTTATCATAGTTTATTTCTGTGGCACATTTTAGGCCATAGTCTGGTATCTCTGCTCATTTATTGCTGCCTGTTTTGTTTCTCTGGTGGATTTGGGTCGATGCATCTGTCCACGTAATCCTAAGCATCCATAATGGAATTATTTTGGTGGAAAAAAGCAAGTGCATGTTTAAATGTTTACAGAAACATGATTTTTTTTTTTTTAACTTTTCATCAGATAAGCTGGCTCTTATGTTGTCCCAGCATATTTGCAATGCATTTTATAGATTTAAAATTTATGATATATAATATGAATGGGACTGAAAAGTTAGGCATACCTGAAGGGAGTTGATTGCCCTGTATAAATAAGGTTGCATTAACTATGCATGGAAAAACCCAAATGAATTAGCAATAATTGGATATTTGTGTTCTGCATGCATATAGCAGGAAGAAACGACAATTTTATGATGTTAGGAAAGAGACCAGGAATGATGAACTTCTAATTGTGACTCCATATGTGTCAACTCTGAAGCCATTGCATGTCTCAGACAGCACAAGTCACCATCATCCCTGTCTTTTTCCTTGTCTACATCTATATGGCAGTTGAATGTTGTGATTTTTTAATATTTTTTTCTCTCCATAAATAATGATTTGAATATCAAAAGGGTTTGCTTTGGAACTGCTAGCACCTTCTTTGTTTTCACTTTTTGCATATGTTCCAAGATTTTGCTGGCAGGGAAATTCATACGCAGCAAGCTTTAAATAATTAGGGAATATTAATAGAGGGTGAATTTCAAATTAGTGTATATGGCATTCGCACAATCTATTTGAAGTCATATGCTCTTCCACTTATGAGCTAGAAATGTACTGTGTAATTTATGATCTATGTCAAATGGGCTACTTCACAGATTTTAAATATCAGCTCATAAATTGTGAATACTCATATTCACAAATATTATTGCTAGAAATTAATTAAAATTAATAATAGATCTGTATACTAATTGTTGACCTCCGGTGGCAAAGACTGTGCATATGGAAGAAGAAACTTCTTTTTTCTCAATGATTTGCTGCACGATTGCTCTAATAGACACTCTGACTACGAACTGGAATATTGAGGCTTAAATTAGGTATTGAGTATCAAGCACTGGGAAGGTAGGAAGCTGCATTTTTTGCTTTGCACTGTGGTGACAAACACGACACTTTTATATATTTAGTTCCAGCAGCCAACTGCATTGAGGAAGCACTAAATTTTCCATGAAAACATACCTGCTTTCTGCAATGCAGTGGCAGAATAGCTCCATGCTAATTAAACAAATGCAGCAATTCACATATAAATGAGTGCACATGGTCTTTCATTTTTGTGTATCGATATATGATTATCTAAATGCTTGAGATCTTTTAAAAACTCTGATATCGACCAAAAAAATGCAGGATAAAAGTATATATTCTTTTTCTATCTGCAAACTGCGATATCCTTTAATGATTGGTCTTATAAATCAGAAAGTAACTTGCTTCAGGACAATGGTTTGCTGCTTTACTAAAACTTAGTTAAGGAGCCCTGTTTTTTAAATTTACGTGAGCAGTGCCACTAGCGTTCAGAGAAACTGTTCACTTGGTTAAGAATTACCTCTGCGATACGAATCAGTGGAGCAGGCTTTTTTATAACTTTGTTTATATCAAGCCCGTGATGTGATTGAAAAACAGAATGAGACCCTTCTCTGACAAAGACTTCTTATCATTAAAGAGGTTAAATAGATGGCTAACGTAAAGCATGTTTGCAAAGTCCTTTGAATTGACTTCAGTCTGTTTGTGCATTGTTTCCCTTATCTGTAAAATGGGGGAAAAAATAGATATTGCCACTATTTCACAGGAGTGTGAGCCATGGTTCTGAATTATTATTAGTGAGCTGTTTGGGGAGGCTTTGGTGACAGGAGGTCAAGAAGTGCAAAGTGCTGCTACCGATTAGATTGAGGTATTACTTTGCAGGGAAATGGCCAGTTACAGTCTCTTTTGTAATCAGCAGTTTTGGGGGTCTTGCTGAGTTATGTTTCTTGTTCCCTTAAGACTCAGGGAAGCAACTGTGGGAGGTTCCCAGGCTCCTGGCTTCAGGTCTACTTCTCTGTTAATGTCTCTATGTATCTTTTTCAGAGCTCTCTTTGATAGCTGGTGGGTTTGGTTTTTTTTTTTTTTTTCCTACTGTCTGCTTTTTTCTGACCCTAAGATACATCTAGGCGGGTGGCTTTTGCCCTCTGCATGGTCTGTGAGTTTCACCTGTGCTTAAACACTTCTCCTCCTGAATGCTGTTTCATTTGACGTAAATCAAGGCCTAATTAACCTTGTGTCCATAGTCTTTTTCTAGTGTTTTTGTAGGATGCTTGGGTTTGGGGAGGGTGTATGAGTTGCCCTAACAACTTGTAAAGCGGATTTCAGGAGAGAACAGTAGCTGACACAAGCTTCAAAAAGAGAGGAAAAAGGGCAGAGACAGGGAATAGAGGGTTCCTGTCTTTATTTCTTGTTACTCATAGCAATGCTACAGCTGTAACCACTCCACAAAACGGTTGCACAGCAAGATGAAAGCCGGTAAAGCACTTCCATGAAACAGAAGCAGATCCTGAATTCAGTCTACAGTCACTTAAATGAGGTGCAAGATTCTTGCACAGGGGAGGTGTGATTGTAAGGAGGAAAAAACTGAGTCTGAAGGCATACCACAGACATTTTAACAGGGATACAGAGTACCAAAGGGAGAGAAAAATTAGCCTGCTCTGTTGTTTTAGTCTCTCTGTGCTGTAAGGAGTTTTCTTTGTTCCTCTGGGCTTGAAAGGGGTTCTTGGCACACCTAACTGAGTTGAACTTGCTCTCAAACAATATAGAGAGAGCAAAGTTTTCCTTGATAGTGGCCATTAACACCTTCCAGTATAAGCAAAATGATCTTCATCTTTTATCAGAATAAACCAGAGGACACGCGGTGGCTAGTCTATTATTATGGATACATGCATTTGCTACCCAGCAATTTGGCTTTTTTGTTTGGTTGAGTTTTAATTTTCTTTGTTGCCCCTCTTTTTTTTTTTTTTTTTTTTTTTTTTTAAGGATAGTTTAGGTCCTCAGCTGATACGTGTACTTTGTTAATTTTAGCAACTGAACATGTAGCTCAATATTTTTTTTCTTTATCTGGTTGCAAAACAAAGAGGGCTTTTTTGTTTGTTTGGGTTTTTTTTTTAATTTTTTTTTCTTTTTAACAGAAAAGCCCTGGGGACACAGGGAACAAATACATCATATAATGTGTTTTCTGGTACTGCATAGTTTTATTATAATGGTAATTTGTTTCTGTTTCTGACTAGAAGTAGCTCTTTTTTTCAGGATTACACAAAATCTGTTGGGGATAGAGAATAAGATATTTACGAAAGCAGACATCTTTCTTCAGTTACTTTACTGGATTAAAGAAGAAAAATTGTGGACCCAAAAGGAAAATGAAAAGAAATGTTTATTTGTTCTTGAGATAATATGTTAACACTATTCCTTTATGTGTATTTATCTCCAATCTGTATGACTCAAAAGATTTGAATATAATAAACCTCCCAAAACCAAGAGGTGATAAAGAAAACATTGTTCTAATTTAATGTATTTGACAAATTACCTCAAAGACATGAAATTACTACATTTCTCATTTTTCTTTTCCAATGGAGAAAAAGCCCGTAACTTTATCAGATTACAATTCCGTAGCATTGCTAACTTTGTTCATAATTAACACAGTTGGTGTATCACTTGGTTTTCTGTTTCAGAATGCAATTCAACCTGATTTCTGTAACATCGGGCGTAAACAAGACTTTACTGTGCAAGACTTTATAACTGAATTCAAATGACGCTTTACCTAAGAACAGCTAGACTGGTGTACAGCCTGTTTCTAGTCGTGCACTTAACTGACTTGACTGCATTTGGTGCAGGTTCTGCAGTATTTTAATTGGAGAGTATCAGTGAAAGCATTAATCCCCTCAGAGCTAGGGAGTGTTTATTCACTGCCACACAAATAATATCTCAAGATTAAGTTTAAAGGTATTAACTGGCAGGCTAAGGAAAAAAAACCCCTAAAAATCCCGCAACAGTAATTAAAACTCTTTTTAGTGAGATTTTTATGTGAAACCTTCATTATCTGTATCAAGTCTGTCCTTGGACTCCATTTTGTGTTTGATTTAAAAAAAAAAAAAAAGGGCAGGCTTTTCAAATTGACACACAAGCTTAAACATGATTTTTAAAAAACTGTTCCATTAAATTAAAAAAATAAAAAACCACTTGGGACATAAAGAGACACCCATTAAGCTTTACGGATAATTGCAGTACAGCTGCTACATAGAACTGTGACAATAAGACCAAAGCAGTCACCACTGAAATAGCTGAAATTTGGTGAGTGCAATTTAGATTAAAACAACAGCTATCAAAACTTCAGTTCTCCAAATAGCCTTGTGCATTCTGACATAGGTTTGCAACAAAGTTTGGGCCTATATTAGATTTGCTATATCAGATAACTCAATGAGTTAAGGGATACGTTTTCTAACCCAAATAGCAATGTAAGAGTATTTTAAAATGTCCCTATTCAATAAACTGGCAAAATAAAAATTCAAGATTGGATCAAGTCAAGCTTTTTAATTAAAATGTTCACTTTAGTGGTTTGACATACTTTTTGCTAATTTGTTCAATTTCGAGTTTTATCTCTTGTACGTTGGCTGTTAGGCTCCAAAAATTGAAAGGCTTTTCAGCCTATGGTCACATGCAGGGCGATGGTCAAAATACGTCTTTTGACTAGTCTGCTGTCTTGGGATGTTCAAAGCAGCTATTCATACCAAGGTAATGGGGAGAATCACATTTCTTTATATCTGTTAGATTTGGGCATGGACGGAGTGAAGGAAGTAGCTTATTATTAAATCGTAAGTGGGGGAAAAATGCATTCAAAATAACCACTTTAAACCAGGATGAATTAAGTATCAGGTGCTTAAAATAGGCATCTTCCTAGTGTGATCCAGGACAAAACACAATAATAATAAAAAGCTCTGAAAATAACTCTGATCTGAGCCATTTAGACACAGACAGTGCTCATGACATCGTTACAATAGTCACAGAAGATCCTGTGCCCCTGTGGTCACTTCACATCTTCATAGAATAGTCCTTGATCCTCTGTTTCTCCTAAAGTATGTCACTGCCTTCCTTGCAATGCACTTGCTAAAGAGGAAAGAAAAGGATAAACCACGCACACCAGTGGATGCTTCCAATCTTTCTGGTATGGTTATATCTCAACCTGTGACTCCAGAAGAAAGACGATGAGAAGGGCAGCGTAGATGAGGAGTGCTGGAATGTACAATCAGTTGACTTTATGTTTTTGTTCCCTGGAGTTAGCAAACCTCTCTTGAAGAGTTAGATTTGAAGAAAATTCAAAGAACTATCATTTCTTTGTCCTACCCTGTTGCCTGTAGGATGACTTCTTAGTTTGGTTAAGTTCCTGGAAGCTAAAAGTCACTTACACAGACAATTTCTGTCAAGGACGTGCTTAATCAGCTGCACTCAGATAGGAGGTAACAGCAGTGCTCTCTTGGGCTTTGTAGTGAGTCTTCGTGTAGATAAGCAACACGGTCCACTGGCAGCTTAAAAGTGTCTATTCTGTTTGAAGCAAACTCCATGGACTCTAAGCTATGTTCAGAGTTACTTTGATAAATGCATAGCTTAAATATTCTCAGCCAGAGAAAAGTTTTTAAAACTGGTGGACCACCTTCCCCAAGCTAGCGAAGGCTTCATGTCATTTGCCTCTTATATTTCCATTTTTTCTACATCCAAGGCTAAGGGAATAAAGCCCATTATACTTCAAGAAATGTATTTTGATTCCTTTTATGTTGTCTTCTTTAAATATGATGTTATATGACAGTATTATTGTAAATCTGAGAGTGATTCTCTTTCCTTTGAAGCTGAGATCTATTCTTCATTTCAATGTGTCTACTAGCTTCACGTTGCCCGCTCTGCAAGATTCCTGTGAAGATGCAGTGCATCTGCTTTTGCTAACACTGTCATCTTCTCCTCAAATGTAGAGCTGAATTTAACTTTGATATGAGAAGGGCTTAGAGAAGAAATTACTCTCTGCCATGGGAAGTCCTTGTAGTTTTTGTTAGTATCCTTCTATTTTATAGTCTGTGCTTTAGTATTACTGCGTTCTGGTTGACTCTCAAATTTTCCTCCAAGATGTAGATATTTGTTTGACTGACTTTGAACAGTGCTTGCACTTAAAATGTTACCGTGTCTTCACAAACATATCTGGGTAATGTAGACAAGGGAATCTTATTCTTTTCCCTTTCTCCTGCTTTGACAGGAAATATCACAGAATCGTTATAACTTTGGGCATATATCACATTTTTGATAGCAACTTCTGGGGGCTTTTCCATTTGTTAAACTTATATACATTAGCCAGGATTTATTTCATTATTTGATTATTTTGGCTTCATTGATACCCTTGACATTTC
This sequence comes from Rynchops niger, assembly GCA_013400035.1. Classification (NCBI taxonomy): domain Eukaryota; kingdom Metazoa; phylum Chordata; class Aves; order Charadriiformes; family Laridae; genus Rynchops; species Rynchops niger. Next base: position 159,596 of record VXBH01007004.1, on the reverse strand, counting down.
TCTAACGCTAACAATTTTTATTGGGCACACCAGTTGCTATAGTATCTCTACAGTAAATGTGGGAGTGAATAATTATATTATTTCTGCCTCAGGGCAGTCCCTGTCCTCCATCCTGAGAAGTTCGTCTTCCAGAAGAAAATACGCAGGTGGGAGTATAAACACATTGATCACATGCTTTCTGAATACACTGCTGTTAATTTTCTGGGGTGAGTGGCAAAGAATTTGAAAAAATGTCTCCTAGAAAACAGTTCAACGCAATATATTAACTTGGGCCAATTAACTGTGCTTCCACGTGTAGGTACGGGTATCATGTTGTATCCGGTATTACCCAGAAAATGCCCACAACAGAGACCAGTGTGATGTGCTTTCTTCCACACCTTCGTCCTCACTATATCTCAGGCCAGATGAAGCCAACATGTGATCTCTCTTGGTAGTTTAGCAGCTTGTCTCAGAAATGATGAAGGCGCGAATCTCTGTGCTTCGCAGGCTTGGGACAGCTTGGGTAATGGAAATGGGGCAGGGGCTTGGAGAAGGAGGGAAGAAGGTATTTCAGATCCATTCTGCAAATAGCAGATAAAGTTCCAAAACCAAAAACGCTGCGGTACGTGCCTGTGTCTTCATTTTGGGGTGAAATCTTCACAGGGGCTCAGTGGCAGTTGTTTCTCCCTTGCCTTTTAAATCCTTTAATCTGCGTATCTAATCAGTCTCTGCTTTCACTGGGTTAACTTGTTTTTTCTTCCCTGCTAGTATTTTTGTTGGGATGTCAGCTCTCCCCAAAGAGTGCTGCCTGCTCTGGATGAGGAGGTAGTCAACCACATAACATGAGTGTGCTTTTGATGCTTGTATCTGCAGTGTCTCACTGCGCCTCTACTCGTTTGATAGACTTGTCAAAAGGAAAATGAGGAGAGAGACCGATCCTATAGTGGGACATCCACCACAATTAGAGAGCATTTCTATCAACGCAAGGACCTGTTCCAGAATCTCTCTCTCTCTCTCTCCCAATTAGCCGTGTTTGTGAATGGTCTTATTCCTTTAACTATTCCCTAATCTGAAGTGCATTCTGCTGTAAGCAAGCCAGGAACAATATTATAGTTGAATGATTTTCTTGAAATTTGTTGAATTAGATGGATTGGCTAAAAATGCCTATGGTAAAATTATTTTAAAGAGTTATCAGAATATCTACCTTTCTCTGTACTACTTTTGCTGCATGAGTTTATACCATCCGGAAGGCTTGGCCCATGCATTGAAGCCGACATTTGACTTTCCTTTCCTGATGTATAATGCATTTGGTATACCTCATCTTTGATATTGACTGTCTTTTTGTTTATAGTAGGGTATGGATCTTAACCTTCGTGGATGTTTTCAAGACTTTATCTTTCAGATTCACATTCACAAAGTGAAGCTCACAGAAACTGCCATGAGAAGGAAATAACTAGTATGTGAAAATTTTCTTTTTCTGCTAACAGAGTATTTAAATTGATTATATAGTGTTCATTAGGCAGTAACTGCTACATTTTGCATATTGGCAATTAGTCAATGGCTGTGTTTTGGTGTTCAGACTTTTTTTGGCTAATTGCGGTACACATTGAAATTCCTCATGGGTAGTTCTCATGTGTGCTGTATTTCGAAACAGTGATTTAACCTGGTGGTACCGGTAGCCAGCTACAGGCTTATACTGAACAATGCTGATTGCATTCTAGTAAAGCTCCCTACCAGAAATGCATATTTAAGGCCTGCTGATTTTTATCCTTAGCTCAAAAAAAGTAGCATTTACTTTGTTTAGCGTGCAGGCCTGTCCCCTCTCTGTCCCCTCTTGGTGGAAGAACAGGTTGACTTTTTTCCCATCAGCCTTTTAACTCATTGTCATACTTGAGCCTGAGTATTCTTTTGATACTTTTGCTTCGATGAGAAGACCTGTGTGTTAATATTAGCAATTGGCAGCAGCTAGTTATTAAGGATGGGTGGGTTTGATTGATCCTCTTAGGAAAGTTCTAACTCTATCAGCCTGGTTCTGTAAAGCAACCACAATGTGCCTTAAAGCATATTCTGACAGAAGAGGCAGCATGTGAAGTAGCAATAAAGATCATCATGATTACATCTTGTCACTACTGTAGGTATTATGTCCTGGCCTTCTGATGTGTGTTGTAACTTTCTGTGCTTTGGAAGAGTTTTGCTCAAACCTTTTCTACCAGCCTTTTTAGGATTTAAGCACATAACTTCAAACCAACTATTTGCTTGGATACAGAAATCCGTGCAGGGTTTGGAAGTAGTTGGAAACTTCTTCTTTGATTTCCTCAGACTTGCATGAACTCTTAATTTGTAATTAACATCAATTTAAGTTTTGTACGTGAATGTCTGTCAAGCAAGGAGGACGTAAATGCAGATGCACTGATCTTGGCTAAACACTGAGGGGTATTGTTTATTAATTGATGGTGTTATGGTACCATTCAGCATTGGCCCCAAGCAATGGGGATGGCAGCTGAAAGTTTCTACAGCTTTGGTTTTGCTACAGGTTATTTGAGGGTATGTGCGAAAAGGGGTCTGATCCTCCAATGAGCTACGTGCGTTACTCTTGTTGCTGGAGGAAAAAAAAAGGTTATAGTAATATTGTTGTTTATTGTAGCTTACCTGAGGTTAGTTTCCTGAGATATGCAGTAGATACAGATTGTTAGATAGTATAAGAAGGGTCAAAATATGTATAAATCCCTTTGTCTATCCCCCTTTAATGAGTGAGTTATTGCACTTTTTGTTATGTAGGGATTACAAGCTTGATTTCATTTATGACAAACTATTATGAAATACACATTGAACTTGACATTTTACGCTATCAAAAACTAAGTTCATAAAAATGATTGCGCTTTTTTCTGACTTTGAACGATTTAAATGCAGATTAAGATCCTATGAAAATAATTTGAGGATACTAATTAATTCATTGTCTTGGTTTCAGCTGGGATAGAATTAATTTTCTTTCTAATGGTTGCTGTGTTTCAGATTTGGTATGCAATGAATGTCAATAATACATATTGTTTTAGTTGTTGCTAGTTGATGTTTATACTATTCAAAGGTTTTTTTCAGCTTCTCACAGAAGCCGAGAAGGAGCATAGACAGAACAATGGAATAGCCAATGGAATATTCTGTACCGTGGATGTCATGCTCGCTATATAAATGGGGGTTGGCCAGGGGGGCGGGAATCCGCAATTGCTGCTCAGGGCAGACTGGGCAACCAATTCAGTGGCTGGTGAGAGTGACTTGTGTTGCATTACTCTATCTTGTATATCCTTTTACCATCTAGTTGGACTAGATGATCTCCAGAGGTCTCTTCCAACCCCCACCTACCATTCTGTGATTATTATTATTATTATTGTTATTTTCTTTTTTTCTGTTATTGTTCTATTAAACTATCTTTATCTCAGCCCACAAGTTTGGGTTTATTTCCTTTCCTTTCCCCTCCTTTTCTCCCTCTTCTCCTTACCCTTCTAGGGAAAAAAGGGGGAGAACTGCGTGGGCAGCTGTGTGCTTCTAGCTGCCAGCTGGGGTTAAACCATGACATTCATAAGAATATTTCATATTTTTAGCTTCAAAGCAGTTTGGGCCCTGGATGATATAAAATAATTCTCTCCTTTCCATTACTCTTTGTTTAGTTTGTACTTCTTACACCAATGCCCCTTGGGAGCATTTCCTGCCTGGCTTCATGTGCGTGACTCCCAGGATTTCAGCCTGTGTGGGCTGTATGTCACTTGGAACAGCCGCTGTCCAGATGAACCAATCCTGACTTCTTTTCCCAGCATGTGCCACCACACCAATATAGATTTGATAACCACGTTGCATAGACAGAGGGTGTCTTCTCCATATAACTTACATGTCAAAACGCTGGAGCTGCTAGCAGCTAGGAGGCGAGGGAAAATAATGGCCTCGTGTGATTTGTCACGGAGGGAACACTTCAGTATGGCCAAGAGATGATTCTGACCTACTGCTTGGGACGATTCTAGCCCCAGAGTCAACCAAGTTATGAAACTTGTTTTCTCCTTTAAGGTCTGTGCTGGGAGTTAACAGATCAAAGGAATTAAAGATTATTAAAAAGATTGTCTAGAAGGGAAGCAGGTGTACTGGGTAGCTCTTTGTGGCCTCCTTGCATTTCATTAGAGGATGCTATCCTCAAGGTAAGAGATGTATGAATATTGATGATTTAAAATCTTTTATTCCTGTTGTTTAAGATTATTCACCACTCAGGATTTTTAATAAAGTATCTTATAACCACACCAAGTTGGTTGTGACCAACTTTTTGGTCAAATTTGACGTTGAGAATTTCCGTTAAATAAGTTGAATTATTTGTATTGGTGAGGAAGGTGGGGTTTTTGTTGTTGTAAAATTCTGTATGTTATTATAAAGACATACAAATGCAGATTCACTACCTTTGCGCTTTTCAAGTTGCTAATTGTCATCATGAGTAGTACAGGGGTTTTGAAAAATAATAAAGCTTTTGGTTTATTTTTAGGAATTTTAACTAAGAAAGTGTTTCAAGGAAAATCCAATCCGAACTGCGTGATGAATGTTCTTCTGCAGATAATTATGCCTTTAAAGCATAACAATAATTTTAAAACCCCACAAAGTTTAACTCCACAAGAAACTTCTTATAATAGCCAGTGTAGGTTATCTCTGCAAGGAAAATGTAATCTAAACCACTGAAGCCCTGAAGAGCATCTGTGTATCAACTGTCTATCACGAAGTGAATTTAAAAATTAATAGCTTCCTTTTTTTTATTTGTTTGGTTTTTTTTTTTTTTTCTTCCCGTGTGGAGTAAAATACTTCCTGGTTCTGGACTCATTTCTAATGATAATAGAGTTCAGTTCACAAATTTGTGGGTTATTTGTTTTTGGTTTTGGTTTTTTTTCCTTTTCCTCTGCTACAGCAATCTGGAAGTCAATAGTTACAACAAGTGTTAGAGTAAGTTTCACATGCAAATAATGGCATTTTGGTGATAAGTGGTTCAGTTGCCAGTATAAAAATAGACACTTCCTTATAACTTTGTACCATGCCATTTATTATTCTATATTAGCCTCTGTGAAGTGTTATTTAATGCTCTTCGGTGTTGCGTATGTGGCTACGTTGCACAGTGAGCCAGAACAGACTGACAGACCTTGCTGTCCTTTCACTGAAAAGCCAACGCTTGACGCAGTATCCCTACAAGAAGCAATCAACAGATTTACAGAACAACGCAACGCACTAACTTTTACTGCCTGTCCCCAAATCATAATATTAAATTATGTGTTAAAAGGATATTAGGAGCACAGTCTTTGGAAGAATCTGACTTGCATCCAGTTCGAATTAGCATATAGATGAGCTGAAGTCTCAGATGAAGCACAACCCGGATGAGTTTTCGAGCATTGTGCTGCTTTGTACGTTGGCTCTGTCAAAATACGGCTTTGTGACTAGAGCCTTACACACATACAGTTTTGAGATGTTGCATAGAAAGTGAGGAAATATAGTAGCAGACACAACCGAAGGCACTCACCAGTATTTTTCCCATGCCTTATCAAAAAGGACTGGATAACGCACATATGCAACACTGCATCATACAAAATCCTTTCCAAGTATGACAGATCAGTAACCTTACATTGCTTTTGTTGTCACATAGAACGGTATTTAACCATTCCTAACACAGTAACTGTTAGGTACAGTGTAATTTTTGAAAGCTTTGGTAGAATTGCAAGTGACTATAGATACATGAGTTTTTATTGCTAGCTTCACATTGTCACAATAAGAGTTAGAAAAGAATTATTAGGTCACTGGTGGCACTGTAATGAATTATTAATACTGGGTAGTTTATAAAAATGAGTGTTTACTTATATTTGAACTTCTCCTCTTTGAGAACGCGTGTAAACCAGGAAATACCTTTGCTGATTAAAGACTAATCAATACCTGAGGGATCTGTTAAGGTCTTAGTGCAGACCATTAGGGTTGTTTGCAAGAGTCTTACTGAAGTCAGAACACAGGATCAGACTGTCTGTTGGTAGAGAAGAACCTATTTACTTGCATATACTTTACTTTGTTTACACCAGGGAAGTAAATATGACTTTGAAAACATCATTGCTTCTCTTCGCTCGTCCTTGCAACATATATTATCAGATCAAGAAAAACTAGTGCCTTTTGCCTTTACTTAAAAGCTACATTCGAAAAACAAGGAATGGAAAAAGTCAGCTTTTTTTTTTTTTTAATATTTCTTTATCACACCTTTCATGAAGGATTTCAAATGTGGCTGTGAATGAATTCACGTTCGTGAAGCTACATTCTGCTATCCCATATTTCTCCACAGAGTCCAGTTGGCCCAAAAATATGACTGTGCCCCATAGAAGTTGTAACAGTTCCAAATCTGATTAAAAGCCTATAGCTTTCCCTGTATCATATTGCAAGGTTGTAAGTAGCAAAGTACTGGGACTTCACTGCCTCGGCCCTGCTTCTTCGTGTGTGTGTGTGTCTGACCACTGTGAAGGATCCCAAGAAAGACTTTGTTTGAGACCGCCTATAAATAATCACATTTCCATTGGGCCAGGCTTTGCTGCCTTCCAGGCCCTTATGGATTTGAACATCTGTCGAGAGAGGTGGGATATCTGGGTGGGAATTACCATTGGAGGGCAGTTGCCATTAGTTTGAGACACACATTGTGTTTTATAAATCATAATGAGTATTGATGGAATGAGGATAATGAACATTCTTACGTTGTGATGTGGTTTTTTTTAAATAGTCATTTTGCTCGGTCCTTGATCCTTGAAGGTATTTAAGTGGCCAACGAGTAGGTCAGAGCAATATATTTCACTTATTCATAGAGTAAACAGACATACTGTGGTGCAAGTTTAAGTACGGTGGGTGAGTAAACAGAAGTTACCCATAAAAATTTTGACAAAGAGCAAACCTGTTTTGTGTGTCTCTCTGAAAATGATAATCCTTAAAAGAATTTGAGTTACAGTAATTTTCATCTGTTTTTTTTTTTTCCCAGACAAAAGCATTTGAGTTATAGTAATTTTCAGCTGTTTTTTTTTTTTTTTCCAGATACACATAGCTGAATTCTGTCTTGTATGTAAAAAACGTGTCTCTGATTAAATAAATGCCTTTAAAAATATTGAGTGGCATAAGGAAAAATAGGAAAAAATGTCAGAAATTTGTGTAAATCGTATTGAGGGTGGCTGAATGAGATGCTGGTCTGACCAATGCCTCCACTGTACTGACAGGTTTCATCTGAATTTTAGCAGGGAGTTTTTTGTACACTTTTCCATATATAACTCTGCCCTGTAGATATGAGAAGGTGTTTGTTCCACAAGAAACAATAGCAACCAGAAGTGGAAATTACTGCCAGCTCATCAGATGCAATTGAATAATAATGAAAGCTAAAGCAAGACAACATTCAAGGTTATTTTTAAATCTTTGTAAAGGTCAATGTATTCAATGGTATTCAATTCCAACTGCTGAAAGAGTTGCTCTGCTTAAGTATGGTGCCCTTGTTGTTTAGGAAGTAAGAAATCCTTGCTAGGAAGGGTAAACAGGACAAAGCCATATCGGTGCCTTCTCATCACATTATTTAGGAAAACAATTTCAGAAGTATCAAACACTGATGATTACTTTCAGTCTCAGGAACGTGTGTACTTTTTCCTCTATCTCAACTTGCTAAGTTCATTGCCAGAGAAGGAGCAAGGTGCCTCCCTTGTGGACCTTTTCTGCCCTGGGTAGCCATAGAAAGCAAAAACTGTCTTATGACCCTGGTCTGGTCTAACCTCTGGAAGCTCTGGAGATGTCATTAGGTAATCATGTGACCACTGTAGAAATGTCATCATGTAAATTTTGTAATGTTTATGGTCTTTTGCAATCATGACTTCTGTCCTCACCACTTTCTGTTATTCTGCTAGTCGCAAGAGGAAAAAAAACCCAACACTCAGAAATGGAGAACTGAGGAGTAACAGGACACACAAAACACCAGAATGGAGGTATTGACTTTAACTAACTAGAGGTGTGTACGCTATCTCCTTTATGTTGTTAATTGTTGAAAAATATTACAATTGTGCTCCATAATATCATATAGGAAATACTGCCAGTGCATCTCTGAGGGAAAAATACCAGCACAGAGCCTCATGCAAATGCAGAGTCGGCTCTCTGTAAGCTGGATGCCATAGGGTATCACAGCGTCTGTATCAATGATGATAACTGTAGAATGTTGCTGTAAATGTGGTACTTGCTGGCTAAGTGATCATACAGCCAAAACCCAAAAAGGCAAAGGAAGGCACTGGAGTATAGATATGGGACTCCATAGATTTT